>JARFJB010001224.1:1877500-2104386 GCA_036346205.1 Vesta saturnalis
AGACATTTATTTTATAACTGTTTTGATATTTTGAAGCTTATTTCGTTAGTGCTCAGGTTAGACATATAATAATTATAATAATATATATCCACTTATAATTGCATAAAATGAATATAGTTAGGTAATCCGTAAAAATGTAAATAACGTTAGTCACTAAAATATCCTAATTTTTAAAAAAATGTTGCATTGTAGCTTGTACTTAATGGGAATGGTCAAAGTATTATAGAATCAATGAATATTGATCTACCTTCCACCTCAGCAGGGCCAATAAGCTTTTTTGATAAAGAAGTTCAGACACTCCCTGAAAAAAGTCAGAAGACAATAACATTGCTTAGGCGAAAGGTTAAAACTTTGAGACAAAAAGTAAATAGGAGAGATTTAAAAATAAACAGCATGAAACAGCTAATAATGGAAATTAAGAAAAGCGGACACAGTAATGACTCATTAAATATGGTTCTAGAAAAATATTTTGAAGGTAAGTATTTAAAGGTGAATTTATGTAGAAGCTGATGCAATTGACTTTTTTACTCTGTTATTAAACATTTACTTTGTTGTTATTTACAATATTAATTGGTTTGTAAGATGGTTTTTGGATTTTAGGTGTCCCACTGGGAATTTGCCCTTCTCCAAAAAAAATAGAACGGAAGAAACCCATCCGGGACAAAGAAAGTATTCATCATTAATGAAACAATTTGCCCATACTCTCTATTACTACTCGCCAAAAGCATATAATTTTTTGAGAGAGCATTTCATTCTACCAAATGGGCGTACAATTAGGAAATGGCTGTGTACCATAAATTGTGAACCAGGGATTTTAGAAGTGTTAAATTTTTTAAAAGCTCAAGTTGAAACAAATTCAAGTTTGAAATACTGTGCCCTAATTTTTGACAGCATGGCCATTCGAAAAGAAACAGTGTGGGATAATCAACACGGAAAATACACTGGAAATGTGAATTATGGTGGAATCGTAGATGTTGACTTTGAAGCGACAGCAACTGAGGCATTATTTTTTCAAATTGTAAGCTACACAAAACCATTTAAATGCCCAGTTGCCTATTTCTTAGTTAATAAGTATGACGCAAATTTGCAAGCCCATTTAATTAAGTCTGTTTTGACAAATTTTTTTGAAATAGGCATTACTATTAGATCTTTAACTTCTGATGGTGCCTCTGTTAATATTTCAACATATGATAAGTTAGGTGCTAAAATTGATGTCAATAATTTAAGTCCACATTTTAAACATCCTTGTGACATAAATTTAAAAGTTTATTGCATGTTAGACATATGCCACATGCTAAAATTAGCCAGAAATGCTTTGGCAGAAAAGAAAATAGTATCTCCTTTGGGGGACGTTAAATGGTCTTTCTTGTCAGAATTAGACAATATACAAAAAAAAGAACAATTGAGTTTGGCTTAATTCTCTTACACCCCGTCATGTTAATTTTAAAAATAAAGTTATGAATGTCAAACTAGCTGCTCAAACATTAAGTAGTGGGGTAGCTGATGCCATTGAATATTTGGATAAAGTTTGTAACTGTAGAGAATTTAGTAACAGCTCGGCAACAGTGGAGTTTATAAGAAAAATGGACAGAATATTTGACATATTAAATTGTAGGAATCCTTTTGGAAAAGGATTTAAAGCTCCTATTAGACCAGCTACCCTGCAGTATTTTGAAGATGTGTTTTCGGAAGCTGTCAGTTATTTAAAACCCTTAACGATTGATGGTATTACATTAACATGTCATATGAGAAAAACATTTGCAGTGGGTTTTAGTCTAACGATGGAAAGTACTTTGGCTCTGGTAAAGGATCTTTTTACACTAAGAGAAAACCCACTGGAATACTTTATGACATATAAATGTTCACAAGACCATTTGGAACTTTTCTTTTCTTGCATTAGATCTCGGGGTGGCTGGAATAATAACCCCAATAGCCAGCAGCTAAAATGGGCATTAGGACAATTATTGTTCACTAAATCAGTTAGGTCGAGTGTAAATGCTAATTGTATTAATTTCGAAAATTACAGCACCCCAGCATTTGAATTTAGGTCTGAAGATAGACAAAAAAAAGATACCGGAACCGATAAAACTGATGATGTAACAATAAGAACATATGTAAGGTCCTTTATTACAATTTTATATATGCCCGGGCTAAACTGCAATCGGTCTTTGTATTTAACTAAAGAGGGGGTGGGTTCGTTGGTAACTTTAATCTTTAGCTTTACACTGTCCACATAAAATAATTAAAAAGAGAATATATATTTCCTATAACTACAAATCTAAGATATATGCTTATTCTATCTCAACTTAACCTAAACGTAATACTAACCAAACCACTGGACGTTCTGCTGGTAACGGCGGCGTCCTTCCTTCCGTTTGCCCAATGCGTCCACTTATTCTTGTCGACGTCGTTTCTGTAAAGTAGATTTTAATGCTCCCTAGTTATACTCAAAAATGACCGTAATATTTAAATGGTTAATAACGTTATGTTTAATTAATTATTTATACCGGATACGGCCCTGTCTATAAAAGAAAAGAATTTATAAACAAACTACTGGTTATTCAAAACGAGGGTTGCGCGAATGTAGGTCACTAGTGAAAATCGATATCCCGAGTTCACGTATTGTGCGCAGGACGGCTGTACCAGTCTGACTGCGTGCGGCTCTTTACCTTTAGTACTTTCTGGAAGACGGACAAGCGCGTATGCTTCGTGAAGTAATTTTACTTCGCGATGTATTATATTTGAAAATATGACTTTGCAGAGTTTTATTCTCGCATTAAAATTTAGACTAGGCGGATTATACACGTTTGGTTGTATAATTAATATATATGCTCGTTATCTACTGGGCGGTAATTTATGGTGGTGATTTCTTCTATGTCCATGAAAGAAATCTCACGTAGATACAATCGACGTTCCTTAAGGGTCTACACACAAAACGCGTATTTATTAAAGGCGGGTTTTTTATTTACACTGACGGAATAAGCTGGTGGAAAACAATTAATTGATTGCTTTCTTGCAATTCGTGTACTAAACGCGTGGGTATCGGTGTACGGTTTTCTTCTACTACAGGTTTGTTTTGACGGATACTCTACGTTTAATTCGTTTTGTGATTAACAGCACTTCGGTCTTTCTCCAGCGAGCTAGTGAATTCAGGTGTTTAGAATGTAAGTGAGCGTAAATGAGGAAAGCTGCAGGTCTATACAGTCCTACTTAGCTCTCGTCTGTATATGTTAGCGTGATGGGTGTATGCTGGTACTCCCGGCTACCTCGTGGCGTTTGCCCGTAGCGGCCTGGGGGTGGTGTGTAGGTGTTCTGGTACTCCCGGCTACTTCGTGGCGTTTGCCCGTAGCGGCCTGGGGGTTGTGTGTGTTGTGTGTATGTTTGTGCTTTTAATTACTCCACAGACTTACGTGTCGTTAATCACAAAGATCGAGGATAGCTATTTACCAAAGGTTCGCGATGCGCGTTCGGCAAATTCAGGGAGCTAAACTCGCGGTGGCTGTCACTAGGTCCGCGGCGATTTACTTTCCAAACAACCGTCACTTGCAGGTTTTCTGGAATCGGAGTTAGTCAAACGGACTAACTAATACAGGAGCTGGTGAACCAACTAACTAATTCTCGGCGGCGGAGTACGTTCAAGTGACGCGACGGAACTCTTCTACTACGGCGGCTAATCGGTTACGGTTACGGTTATACTTATACTTATAAGAATAATAATCTAATAATAATAATCTTATAATAATAATCTAATAATCAAGGTGCGCGTCTCGGTTTTTATAGAGGACTCTCCGTAGGCGGTGATGGCTTCTGTTTGGGGGAATCCTATTTGTAATTGGCGGAGATTACTCTGACGTATAAAACTTTCGATGTTTTATGAAATCCACGTTGGAGTGGGAACAAATTAATTATTATTGTGCAATCAAACGAAATAATGCACTATATGGACGTGACTGAGTAATACGGAATACTAAGAAATATTAGATGAAGTTTTGCAGGTGTTTGAATACTAAGAAAGCTTACATCATTTCTTTTACGAGGGCGGATTGTTAAGTAAATAATTAATTAATTAAAAAAATTTTAAGTAATGACTTGCGGTTCGTTACACATATATAAATCTTTTGGACAGCAAGCATTTAACAAATTTTCAAGACAATGTTATTTTTTACATAGCTGGATTCGTGGTTAGAAATTTAATTAAAAAAACATCTTAACATCATAACTGTATTGATATTTTGCTTTATAAAACTGACATTAATATTGGATTCTTGGATCACAGTTACAGTGCCCCTAAAGAAACATTTTTGACATTTACAAATTTTATTACTCGTGGTGGATTAGTTTATGCTTATAAAATAATTTTTGATATTATTAAATTCTGCGAAAAAATATTTAGACTCTTTTTAGAAAAAGAAAACATTTACGTTACTAAACTAAATATTAAAAAACTCTTGACCAATACCACCTTTCACCACTTCAGCTTAAGTATTGGCAATTTTAAGTCGCCACATCCAGTAGTGCAGGATATCAGCGAGGAACCTCACGAAATACAAATTATTAGAAAACAGTTGAAATTTTCTTAAAGTGTAGGATGCACCATCATGCAAAGTTAATTAACCTTAAGGTTCATGGAAATGAGGCAACTCTAAGGCAAAAAATGACCAAGTTAGTTTTATTTAACAATTGTTGAATGTAAGTTTAATATGTAGGTACCTAGATTAAGCACTTTATATTAATATTTGTATTTTATATTGTAAATTTACTGTACATATTTAATTAAATTATTATGGGTGTGTGCATCATCTTTTTTTAATATCCATAATACCAATCCAACAACGTACAGAATATCATATTCTATTCCTGCGAGCATGGGGAAAATTGTACTATTTTCAGAACGGCAAGGTGTATTTTTCAATTTCTTTAATTTAGTGTGCTTCAAATATTGTTTTTCTAAATTACACATTTTTGTACAAGGAATTCATATTGTTTTAAAAAATACAGTCTCACTATAAAATATTTTAAAAAGTTATAAATTATCTTCAATAAATACCTATTTTCTACACCAAATTTTATAAAGTTATTGCCAAATAATTTTTAAAATAGCAATTATTCAGACTAGATTACAAAACTCTCCATTTAAGACTATGAGATAAACAAGGACGGGGATACTACACCATTGCGGGTTGCATACCTCCTAAATTTGCCTCAGTCTTAAATGATTTCGTCGCCATTCCAGTTCGTAGTTAGAGTTCAATGATACTACATGGGTCTTTAAACACTGTTTCACATTTGTAAAATACTCATATTGTTTACATTTATACTTAACACTTATAGAATTTTAGACTATGCTGTTTTTTAAACAAGCTTTCCTTTTTTTTGTAATATCGGATTGTTCAAATTTAAACTTAAAATGTGCTGTATTAATGTAGTTTTATTTTCAATCAACAATTTGGGTTCGTAAAAAATAGAGTAACTACGGATGCATTGAGTTACTAATATTATATATAATAACATTGACAGGAGCAGGCCAACGTTGCTAACTTTTTTGGATTTGGCTAAGAATCTTGACACGTTGGATTATTCTATACTTTTGGAAAAACTGTACTGTCTTGGTATTCGAGGTAAAGGTTTAAATCTTATGCAAAGCTATCTTACTGATAGATCACAAAGGGTCAAAATAATAAAAGCAGGAGTGCCACAGGCAGGATTCTTGGACCCCTCTTATTCATTTTATATGTGATTGATCTAATGTGTGTCATACCTAAGGACTTAACCATCTCTTACGCGGATGATACTGCGATGATTACGTATGTATCTTGATAAAATTAATATTAAAACTAAACAGGATGTATTTAAATGTTGATAAAATTATAATACTTACGTTTTGGAAATTATAGTGACAGCGTACCAGGTGAAAATGAACTAAATATTTAAATAGATAATGTGAAATTAAATGGGGTTAAGCAACGTAAATAGCTGGCTATTTTTTTAATGGGAACTTGAAATGGGACAAACATATTGAATAGGTATATTCTCACAAAGGTCTTGTTTATGTTTTTTATAAAGTGGCCGAAACTATGTCAGTGGAGGTGAGAATTATTTATTTCGCATTTTTTCGCAGTATACTTAAATACGGTAATATTGTATGGGATGGGGCATACAGTAATCAGTTGGGATTGTTACACGCACAACAGAATACGCTACTTAAGATAATAAATAAACATAAATTTGAAATAAAACAGTATACACTTAATATAGAACAAATGTTTACACCCGAGTCACTTCATTTTCTCTATGATACATTAATTCGCAAATTATACTCAGCCTAGCAGTAAAACTAGATATGTCTAAAATATTGCCTAAATTTTCTAAAACTGAAAGTTATAAAAATAACATTAAAGCAATCAAAACCTTCAATTTATTTCCAAACTCAAAGATTTAAATATTCACATTTATAATTAACATTATCATGGTGTTTGAAACTATGGTGTTTCAAATTAGCTTTCCATTTTGTTATAAAATGACAGCGTTCACATTTATAGTTAATACTATCATTGTTTTAAACTATGCTGTATTAAAAAATCTTACCATTTTGTTGTAAAAACACATTGTTCACATTTATAATTAACACTATTATTATGTTTTAAACTATGCTTTATTAAATGATCTTTCCGAATTGTTGTAAACTCACATTGCTCACAATTGTATTTAGCTTTCGAACAGTGTTTTACTATATGGTTTACTAAATACCGTTTCACATTTGTAGAATACTCACACTGGTCTCATTTATAATCAACACTATCGGTGTGTATTAAACTATGCTGTTTCAAAGAAGCTTTCAATTTTGTCGTATAATCACATTGTTCACATTTATAGTTAATACTATCATTGTGTTTTAAACTATGATGTATTAAATTACTTTTCCATTTTGTGGTAAACTGACATAGTTCACATTTATAATTAACCCTGTCATTGTGTTTTAAACTATGCTGTATTAAATTACCTTTCCATTTTGTTGTAAAATCACATTGATCACATTTATAGTTAATACTATCATTGTGTTTTAAACTATGATGTATTAAATTACTTTTCCATTTTGTAGTAAAATGACATTGTTCACATTTATAATTAACCCTATCATTGTGTTTTAAACTATGCTGTATTAAATCACCTTTCCATTTTGTCGTATAATCACATTGTTCACATTTATAATTAACGCTATCATTGTGTTTTAAACTATGCCTTATTAAAGAAGCTTTCCGTTTTGTTATAAAATGACATTGTTCACATTTATAATTATCACCATCATTGTGTTTTACATTATGATGTATTAAATTACCTTTCCATTTTGTTGTAAAATGACATTGCTCACATTTATAATCAACAGTATCATTGTGTTTTATTAAACTGTGCTTTATTAAACTAGATTTATATTTTGTTGAAAAATCACATTGTTCACATTTATAATTAACATTGTGTTTTAAACTAAGCCGTTTAAAATTTTTTTTCGATTTTGGCAAATAATCACATTTGTGTTTTGAAGTTTGATCTTTTAAATTGTATTTTACCTTTGTGTTTGTTGAACACTCAGCTTGATTATAGGCAGGTACTATATTTATAGCGCGTCGAACACTACTTTCTCTTATGTTACCTACTTCTTTTGCACCCACATTTTCTTCTTTTATTATAACATTTATGTTATCTACTTCACCAGTGCTGATATTTTCTTCTTTTATTATATTATTTAGAATCAAATGTCGATTAGTTAAAAAGAAATGTATTGGTCCTTCCTGGTTAGGTTCAAGTTTAACAAGTTTCATATCAATCTCAGAAGACATCTGGAAGCGCTTACATTGCTGAATCAAAGATCCATTAATTTTGGAACGGCTTAGTTCAAGTGAATGAAGCAATAAACATGGATATATGATGATGTAACGGTGTTACAGTAGAGAAGATACTATATACCGATTACTAACACACATATACACCACGGCCATGTTACCACTTTATTACAAATACAATAGCGCCACGTTACGGATGGGAGCTGAACAAATTTCAAAATGGCGAAAAAACGGGATATTTTATGAATGATTTTTGTAAAATATATACTTTACCAGTAAAATAAAATGATTGTATACCAACACACGTTATTATTATTAATTTGCTTATGCTATTATATCAAAAAACACATATCTCAATCAAGTTACAAAAAACATTTTTTGTTAAAGCTATTTCTCGAAAATAGTGAAATTCGGAATTTAATTACCATGCCACCATATTAACCAAATGGAATCTGGAAAAGACTCATTTTACGGACTTAAATGTGAAAATACACAACATTTATTGTATGAGAAAGTTCAAGAATACAAATATGTGGTGTAACAATTGTAATTACATTAACCTAGTACAGAACACTGCAGTCTCCAAGCAGTTTTTGAAATACTCCAACTATTTGAATTGCAACATATTATAACCGAGCCCACTAGTCTTACAGAGAATAGTAGTTCTCTAATTGATTTAGCCATTACGAATCGTAACAATCTAATATTAAAATCAGGAACAGAAGACGTTTCTGAATTGACTATAGACCACAACCCAATCTACTGCAGTATCAGCATTGACATCTTGTGCTCATTCAGAAGCGAGGAAAAGTCAGATCATTTTCTAGTATTAACAGAGAGAACCTTTATAATGATGCAGAGGAAGCAAACTGGGATGATATTTATTCTACACAAGACATGGATGGGATGGTAAAACTGTTCAATAAGATTATATTGTCACTTTTTGATAAACATGCACCTGTATTAGTCGGTGTAGTTCTGTATTTTTAAGATTTGCAATAACATGTGTTCTGTGCAATACTGGAGATGGTGACAATCAAACTGCTAGCTCTAAATCCCAATTGCCAGTTTGTGCGGTTCATTCGTCAACAGTCATTTAACTCAACTTATTAATATTTAATAAACACTTAATGTTTTTAAAAATATATGAGCATCTGTCATCTTGACAATTAAAACTTGGTTTTTCAGCAAATTATTTAATAACATTGTTTTAAACGTACCTACCAACAAAATTGGAAGCTGTCAGGTTGATATTCCGATTTCTACAACTTCGCACTTGATCAAAAAGGTTTTCGACTTGATCTTGGTTTAAATGCCGCCCCAGAATATATGTAAAGGATAGGTTTTTTAAATAATTCCAAATATTAATAAAATTATTAATAGTAAATTTCCAATTTACTAAACAAGGTGGTCTTTTTTATCTTTGGCCGTGTGTTGTGTAAATTCCATTGAAGCGAGCATCGATAAAGCTTCCCGAATCTAAAATTCCATGTGGTTGCCTTTTTCTGAAATTCCACAGCGTGAAACTTTATAGTAGCGCCGGAGAGAGGCGCATTTATTTTTTCTATCCTTATAACCGACAGGTATAGTAGCCTCGGGGAGAGGTGTCTCATGGCGGACTCGAGAATGGGGATAAAATTATTACTGTGAAATGCATTTGTTTCCCTTTATCTTAGTGCGAAGTTCCCACTTAAAGAAAGACGGGTTATATAATATACGTCTGCTATATATTTTAAATGCAGGACTTAAAAGCGTATGTCGATTCTAAAGTCAAAGCGCATGACGCTGTTAGATGTCTTGTTGGCTGTTTAACCTCAAATTATTCTTCGTATTTCGTTTCGTACAATCGCATCGTGTTTTGTAGTTATAATAATGTATCTTTCGCTTCGTAATTTATTAGTTTCCATTGCATTTGTAAACAACAGTTTTTTTCAAAACTATTATTATTAATATTCACTATTACGAGTAATTTTATAATGCAAAATGTATTTCCAATTGATTGAATGCATTTGTTTATTTTGCAGCAAATAATGATCTCATTAAAAGGTAAATCTTTGAAAAGCTAAACTCAAGTAATGTTAATGAATATACTGCATTATTTCGATATGGAACGCGATAACGGGGGGCCAAGTTTACCTTTAACTTCCATTATCCAGGTACGTTAATAATTTTCACTATTTAAATTTATATTTATATAATATTATGTTTCAGCGAACTGCTCTCGTATGCGGCATTTCCGAGAAAACCGTAATTCGGACAAAGACAAGAGTTGCTCTCGCTTTAGAATCTGGGAAATCGGTGCCGGATTCACCGCAAAAACATAGGCTGCGTTTGAAGTCGAAGTCAGAGGATGTCGACGAATACGTGAAAGACGTTTTGAAACGAAAAATTTACACAATGCATGCAACTAGTAAATAATTCAGAAATTATTGTTGAAATGGAGTTAATCACTGTTTAATGTTACGCTCACATATTACTATCGAAAAACTCCAAACTGAACTTAAAGAAAATAAAATATTTACCTTCAGTAAAGCGAGTTTGAAACAATTGTTACACAAAATTGGTTTACAATTCAAAGTTGATGATGGAAGAAGCCGTTTAATGGAGCAGGTTTATATTGCTGGTGCTCGAGCAACATTTTTGCAAAAATATTTTGCTAATAAAAGTTGTGAAATTAGTTACGATCCTCTCTTTTTGGATGAGACGTGGATTTTTAGTCGAGGAAGCGTTCGAAAATCATGGCATGATGATGATTTGAAAAGCACAAAAAACAAACCGCTAGGAGAAGGGAAACGGTAATTAAAATAGTCCGATTTGTTAAAAATATTTTTAACGGAACAAAATTTAGTTTTATCGTACTGAGTGCTAGCAATAAGGATGGTTTTATACCTAATTCATCATTGGCATTTTCCAGTAAAATTAAGACAGCAGACTAGCACGATAATATGAACGCTGATATATTTCAAAAATGGTTTCAAGAACAGCTTTTACCAAATTTAGAAAAACCAAGTTTGATTATTCTTGAAATGAGCCAGTGATAGGACGTTCAAAAAAGAGCTGAGGAAATGGTAAAACCTCTAGTAATCAATGTCCGAGAGTAGAGTGAAGATGATAGTGAAAATGAAGGTGATGACTTTTAATTATAAGATGTCCAATATTTGAATTTAAAGCAAAAATTAGAATCTTAGTTACTTTATAACATTGTAAAGAATTATTATATTTATTGTAGCTGTATTTAGGTTTACATTCGTTATATATATATATATATATATATATATATATATATATATATATATATATATATGCCCCCTGGAGGTTGCACACGCATACAATGTTGGAAATTGCATAAAGATTATTATCGATCCTATTGCTTTAAAAATGGTCAAATGCTATTGGATGATCTTTAATCTATACGAGAAAACGTATTTTCTAATAATGATGTAAGTAGAAGACCTTGGGATTTCCCAGGGGCTGCTACGTGGGGGACCACATTTTCCACCCTTATTTTTACTCGCTTACGTGTAGGGCGTATTTTTTCACCCCTATTTTTACACATCCACGTGTGAGACCGTGTTTTCAGCCCTTTTATCCTAATTATTTTTTACACACCCACGTGTGAGACCGTATTTTCAACCCTTTCTTTTCGAAGACCCTTTTTCAACCCTAATTATTTTTTACTCGCTTACGTGTAGGACGTATTTTTTCACCCCTATTTTTACACATCCACGTGTGAGACCGCATTTTCTACCCTATTCTTTTCGGAGGCCCTTTCAACCCTAATTATTTTTACTCGCTTACGTATAGGACCGTATTTATTACCCTTATTTTTATGATTTCTTTTGAGGGTTATTTTTCAAACCTTATGGTTGTATTAAGGACCTTTTTGACAGCTAGGACTTTTTTTTTGTGGTTGCTAACGTGAGGACTGTATTTAGGGGTGGGGGTTGGTCTTGGCTTGGCTTAGGGCTGTATTTAGGGTGGGGGCTAAACTGGGGGCTGGGGCTGTATGTAGAGCTAGGGTTGAAGTTTAGGGCTGGGGGCTGGTCTAGGGGTAAGTCTTAGGGTTGGATCTGGGGCTGGACTTGGGGTTGGTCTTAGGGTTATTTTTGATGGTATTAAGGTCCTTCTGGCTATATTAAGAACAGTGCCCCCTGGAGGTTGCACACGCATACAATGTTGGAAATTGCATAAAGATTATTATCAAAAATATGTAAATAAATAAAGGGTTAACACCACACTTACCAGTTCTGTACTTAAAGAACGTTTTGAGGCACTACTTCAAGAGTGATAGTCACTGCTTTTGTGCTGCTTGTCAAACTAAAAAACAACTTTCTAGGTTGTGTAAAACTACCTATTGATTTCCCCATAGTGTAAAATATACAAACAAACCTTATTATTATATGAATGTTTACTTAGTTGTATCGTATAACGTTAAAAATTATTATATTTTAAAATATATTTCGTGTTGAATTAACACTTCATCAGGTTAATTCAACACGAAATATATGTTAAATATAATTTTACTTAACGATAAACTAAAGTAAACTCATACTATAATATTCATAAATTCGGTTGAAGAAAAATAATAATAATTATTTAAACCTTATTATCTTTATCGAACTTACTGCAAATCGTATTTACCTTTCTCTTAAAATAAACCGGTTTGAAAAATATTCATATTGTACATACGGACACACAGATTGTTTTATAAAAAACCATATTAAGAGTTTTGGAAAGTTACATGTTTTAATTCCACAACAATATGTAGGAAGAAATCACTGCTCATGTTTACTTTAGCTAATTACCGTGTAATTATATAACTTTGTTAAATTTAATAGTCTAAAATTGATTACCAATATAATATAAATAATTTCTTTCAAAAAACACTAAATCATAAATTTTATAACACGATTTTTAAAAACACACATGCTGAATTAAAAGAAAAAAACAATGGGGTTATTTTTTACAGGGCTCTTGATTAAAACAATTAAAGCACTAAAAATCTGTTTTATTTATCAGAATAGAATGGTTGGGTAACAGGCGTTAAATAATAACCTGATTATCTCATCATTTAGAATTAAACATGTACTAAAATAGTTTTTTACAAAATCAAACATAGGTAAATTATGCAATCTAAAATATAGAAACATTAAGGTATAACGTCCACATACACCCGAATGATAGCCTTGTAGTATTGTTTTATTGTATACGAAGCATCGGGAATTCTTCTCTAGGAAGCGTAAATGATATCCTAGCGGTGCTCGTCCAAAGGAATCAAAATACTCTCCATTACCATTCTCGTCAATGTAGATAGCGGTCCAATGCTGACCTGGTTTGTTTGTAGCATCCGTGTTTACGATAATTGCACACGCTTCAAATCTTTCAGCTCGTACGCAGAAGCTGTTGTTGTACCGTATTCACTTCCTTCAATTTTTATCTGCATTCTGTTTCGAGGCTGTAGTACGTTTTCTAATACATAAACAGAATCTTCAATACTGTGATGCGTGTAGCAGCAAAACACATTAGCTAGCTAGTTTCACCTCTATATTAATTAAACATAACTCCACGGGCAGGGCATAGCAAGCAAGCAGCGTTTCCAATTATGGCTTTTAGTCAACACAATATTGCCTACAACTACATACAATCGACTAGCATTGCTTTAGCACGAGGATCAAACGAAAACACGCACGCACGTACACACGCTAACGCACACACATACACGGGCGCTCGAAAACACAAACACAAAAAAACATCAACACAAAAAACACGCTAACGCGAAAACACGCTAACGCGAAAACACGTAAAACGAAAACACGCCAGCGAAAAACACGCTAACGCGAAAACTCGTAAAGCTGCAAACATGAATCAAGATGGGGAGCACCGTTAGGAAAAAACAAGTTTATTGACAAAATTGAATGAAAGCTTAGCGTTTGAAAATATATTATTATTATTATAAACAACAATACTTCATTGTTATTTAATAACAACCTTTATCGGCCTTCTTCTTCTTCTTGAACCGTAATTCGTCGCTATCATCATCATGGTTTTGAGATTCGTCCTTCTCCTCTACCTCATCGCTCTTCTTCCACTTCTGTGAATCATCACCATCACCTTGGATGTGAGATACATTCAGCTCATCCACGTCATCGTTTCCATCATTATCTTGAACGGTTATGTTGTAATAGTTTATTAACTAGTCAATAAAATCTCTAATGTCCGCTGATGTTGGCTCATAAACAGGAGAATACATCATAATAATGCTCACTCGATGACAGTTACACCTTAAAGAGCGAAACACACAGGCGGCGCCGTCTTAGGAGAAAATACCAGCTCACACGTGGGCGGTTATAAAATAGGGGCGTATAAAAATAATTAGGGTTGAAAAAGGGCCCTCGAAAAGAAACCATAGGGGCGGAAATTACGGTCTCACACGTGGGTGTGTAAAACCGGAAGTGACGTCACAAAATCCAAGATGCCGCATGGTGTCGGACTACTACCTACTGGTTGTACGGCTTCATGAAACGTCATCCAAAACTGTCTCTTCGTGCTACTGAGTGGTGCAGTCTTGCGCGAGCTATTGCCTTTACTAACATAATGTTAATGTGTTTTTTGATAACTATGCGAAAGTAATTAAAAAATATCTTGAGCTCCAAGATCCAACCAGGATATGGAATTTAGACGAAACTAAGACTGAAACTGACCATCGACCTTATCGTGTCATAGCTGAAAAAGGCCTGAAACAGGTTGCGCCGGCCATAAGTAATGAGAGAGGAACATGATGCAGCCACTTGACGTTGGCTTGATGAAACCATTTAAGACATTCTATAATGCAGTAATAGATTCCTGGATGTCATCTAATCCTGGTCAAGCATTTAACATTTATCATGTGGCCTCATGCGTTGGCAAAGCGCATGGCCGAGCAATGATGCCTCAAAGTATCATTAATGCTTTTAGGAAAACAGGAGTATTTCCTATTGACAGACGTGTCTTCACTGAAGTGAAGACATCGCTAGTAGTGTAAGTGACAAACCCGCTCCTCAAACTCCAGGAGAAGAGTCATCGACAACCTCTCAAGCCCAAGAAGAGTCAGGCACCAACGATATCTCAAATCTCGACAGTCAGCCTCCGACGACCCCTCAAAATCCAGGAAAGATACAGGCGGCAATGAATACTCAAACTCCAGGGAAGAGTCAGCTATCACTGACCGCTCAAACGCCAGGAGAGATTCAGCCAAGAATAACATTACTAACTCCTAAACTAGGTCAATCTATTTCCTCTGGATCTCATCCTAAACCTCTTTATCAGAGCCCTGAAGATTTTAAAGGATATCCAAAAGCCAGACCAAGACATATCTCCCGGAAACCTAGGGAAAAGGGGAAAGGCAGGGTCATAACTGGTACCCCGGATAAACTGCTTCTAGAAGAGAAGCAAAATGAAAAAAACAAAAAATCATAGGCCCAAATCTACCGAAGTGTCCAAGCCCCAGAAACGAAAACTATTGTTGGAATATGAAAGTGAAAATAGTGGTGAGGATTCTGACAATGAAAACCAAAATCCTTAAGAGAATTTTACGGCGAATGAGATTAAAATTGAAAACTTTGTTTTGGTAATAAAAACAACAAACAAATCATCCATTACGTGGCAAAAGTTTTAAAAAAGTGCTCTGATGGAGATTTTGAAGTCTCATTATTGAGAAAATCCGCAAAAGTTAAAAATAAGTTTTTATTTTCCAATATAACTGACATTTCAAGCATTACTTTCCAGGATATTGTAGCATTATTACTTGCACCATTGGTGGAAGGGACCAAAAGGCAGCAGTCGATGGTTTCGTTCCCAGTCTCTTTGAAAAAATTAATATGCGGTAGACTTTTAAATATTGTTTTGTTGTAACTTGTAACATTATGTACTATGATACAAAATGAACTAATGTAGTTAGAAACTATATTTAACACTTAAATAAAGTTTTAGCAATTACATGGAGTTTATTTTAATGTATAGGTACTACATTATGTCTAAACGTGGCGCAGCTGTCTGAACCTGCCCCACTAGTGGGCACCTTCAGACAAATTAAAAATAGTAGTTTTTATTTTTTTTCATTAAAATAACGGGCTTTGTTGGCTTAAATGCAACAAAACCTTAAAACATTAAGTTAAGCTGTATTCAGATTGTATGTTTGAATATTCTAAATACAAACATTACGTGACATATGAAGGGATGATTTTTTGTGTCTGAAGGAGCTCCGCTCTCGCCTACTTTGTAACGGTATAAACGGGTGGTAGAACGGGATTACAGATAAATTGGCCTTTTTGCCCCGACTAGCCAGCGTATGGGTGTAGGTCAGATGTTGAAAAATTTTGCGCATCCAGAATAGTAAATCTTACGTAAGTCACAATAGGGGTTGAAGACAAAATCGAGGGTTTGGGCGCCAGAATGTTTGGTAGTCGAAATAAGGGTTGTCGTGCCAAAATTACGAGTACATAGCGTGTCTAAACATACAAAAAACATACGCTTACCTATCCGTTACGTTAAAAACTAAAACACCGGTAACTTGCAATTTGCAAAAAAAACTCTTATGTAACACAAAAGGGTTTCCATAGAAATTAAACACATTTGTAAAACCTAACAAAACTATAATAAAATAATAATAAAAGGATAAATATAAAAAAATGTAAACATACGATAATGCGTATAAACAAAAAAAAATACAAACACTTAAAAGGCGACAGGATGTCGGATCAGAATACTGCTTTTACGCCAGTCTAAATCGTTTATACCGTTACAGGTAAAGTTGAAATTGAAATCAAACGAAATGAACCTTAATTAAACTTATATACAACTATATACCAATAAACGTTAATCAAACTTCTATAAACGGGAAATAATAAGGAAAAACAACCTAAATTTCGGAATAATAATTTCACAAACAAAGAATCTAAAGCTCACCACACACCTACCATCCCTAAAGGTCGCTACACACGTTAAAACAAATTTACTATAAAACATAATTTGACCACACAAAAAAAATATTTATATACGGAATCTAACTAAGTACATAGAACTACAAACAAAATTACCTACTACGTATACAGGGTGTTCCAAATACCCTGACAACTTTACATATAATTTTATTAACATTTACCTCAACTTTATTTTTCTACAAAAAGGGTAGACTTTATAATTGAAATATTCCTATTTAGCATGAAATTTCAATCCACATACATTTAAAAAAGAAACAATTTCCTGTACAAGTAATTTTTTTCAGTTAATAGTAGATCGTTTTTACAAAAAGACTGTACTTTAGGTATTTACTTGTTCAATATAACAGCATAACTTCGAAATGAATTTCCTGTACCCACTAATTTAATGCTAAATTCGTTTATTCTAAAGACATACTTCTTTATGCAACCCCAATTATACAATAACTCTAATACACATAAGTGGGTGAGGCTGAAGTAATGAATCTCAACACTTAATACAGGTCAATAGAATGCAGTATATAATGTAGGGCAACAGGTCAAATAGACATATTTCCCGCTATATAACCTAGGCCAAAAGTTCAGGTCGGAGTTTGGAAACCCATTCTTTACCTACTTAAGGCGTTTGATATGGTGAATTATTCTATACTTTTGGAAAAACTGTACTATCTTGGTATTCGAGGTAAAGCTTTAAATCTTATGCAGAGCTATCTTACTGATAGGTTACAAAGGGTGAAAATTACTGATAACTACAGTGAGTGTAGAATAATAAAAACAGGGGTGCCACAGGCACGATTCTTGGACCCCTCTTATTCATTTTGTATGTGAATGATCTACTGGGTGGCATGTCTAAGGACTTAATGCTCTCTGACGCGGACTGCGATAATTACGAATGGTTCTTCATGGGATGTATCACAAAATAAAATGAATATATATCTTGATAAAATTAATATTTGTTTAAAACAAAACAGGTTGTATTTAAATATCAATTGATAAAACTATACACTTAAGTTTTGGAAATTATAGTGGCAGCGTACCAGGTGAAAATGAACGGAATATTAAAATTTATAAGGTGAAATTAAGTGGGGTTAAGCAATGTAAATACCTGGCCATTTTTTTTAATAGGAACTTGAAATGGGACAAACATAATTGAATAGGTATATTATCAAAAAAACAAAATATCTTGTTTATGTTTTTTATAAATTGGCCAAAATTATGTCAGTGGAAGTGTGCAGAATTATTTATTTCGCGTTTTTTCACAGTATAATCAACTACGGTAATATTGCATGGGGTGGGGCATACAGTATGATACATTAAGTCGCAAATTATACTGAGTCTAGCAGTAGAACAAGATATGTCTATATTATTGCCTAAATTTTCTAAAACTGTGACATAAAAATAACCTTTATTTTATTTTGCCACCATAATGTTCTTTATACGTCTCCAAATGCGGGCGTAATGTGGTCTTTATAGCACGGAAGTGTTATTGTTGCTAAGCAGCAAATTCATCTAAAATTTCTTATGAATAAGTTTTTGCGTTTTCACCTTCCATTTTAGAATGCAAATTATTTACAAACAAACAGTACCTTAGCAACATCACAGTATCTTAGTAACAACAAATTAGCCTACTGTCGACTTTATTTCACTGCATTTGCATTTAAAAACTTGCCGAAAATACTGAATCTTTTTAAAATTTTGTTCCAGTTTCATGGTGCAAAATAAAATAAAACATTGTATGTACCACGGGCATAATTGTAGATTATGGCTCACAGGAATATAAAAGCCCTCCGCTTCGCGTCGGGCTTTTAACATTCCCTCGAACCATAATCTTCTGATTATGCCCTTAATACATAAATATCTATATTAATGCGATCAAAACCTTCAATTTATTACCGAACTCAAAGATTTAAATATTTCTAAAAAGAGAAAGAAAAAACTTATGGAATGGATTATTAACAATACCGACTTAATTTGCACTGAAATGTGAAAGTATTATTTATACAGGGTCCTTCATTTCAACTCCCGTCTTTTGTAGCTTAGTTATTATTTAACTTCATGTTTTAATATTTTGCACACTTTATCCGTGACCTAGGGAGCATTTTAGGAAAATGTGATTGATTATACAGGGTGGGCCAAAAAAGAGTGACGTCATAATGGTATATTTTTACAGATTTAATTGGCTTCCATGGTTGTCCACAGAATCCTAAAATTGTATAGAAATCGGTTGGATAACATCGACAAAAAAATAAAATGTTAAAAAAATTTGCTTTACACCACTGGTTTTAAAAATGGTTAAAAATACAAATAGTGGCTCGTTTTCAGATAATAAGCCAGGAACACATTAAGTAAGGTTTAACAATCAAGTTGACCAAATTTGGGGAACCTAAATTATACAGGGTGTTCAAAATTTATTGTTAAACTTTTGAGAATTTAAAGTTTTTCTTTATTTTAAATGTAACACCCTGTATAATTTGATGGCATTCGATGCGGAATTAAAAAGCAAAACTTGTTTTAAAATATGTCCCTATCAAAACTCCTAACGCTTTAAAATATACACGCCAAAATCTCGTTTTATCAACTATTTCGTTAGTAATTTTAATAAAACAAAAAACTATGGTGGCTGTTAAATCAATCTAATGTCATGAGGGTTATTTTGACTGACAAGTATTGCATGACATTTGTAGCAATTTTAATTTAAAATACCTTCATTTTAATTTATTTTTATTTTTCAACACTTAAGAGCAAACCATATCTAAACTAAACATATAATTAAAAACACTTATTTTGGGTTTCCTAAGTAATAAAGAATTACTAAAATTATTTTTTTTATTATAACTTATGTTCAATATGTCTTCTGTTTTCTTCTAAACACAAACGAAGGCGTGTATTGAAAGACCTTGCCACTCTTTTTAATATAACAGGTGTAATTTTTCGAAATGCATTTTGTATTCTTCAGGGGTGATTGGAGCTTCGTGGTAAACGGTTTCCTTAACGTAGCCCCACAAAAAAAGTCTAACTTAGTTAAGTCAGGTAACCGTTGTAAAGATCCAGCGTCCTTTACGTATGTTTTTTAGAATAAATTATTCGCGGACCACCCTGTATTTCAAATTAAAAAAGATTGCGCGATATTACACCACAAATAATTCATTAATCACCGCTGACGTGTATTTCTAAAAACCAGTAAGTTTTTGCACGTCTGAGCAATTTAAACCAATCCAATAACGGCATCCCTCGCACGGTAGCTACGAAACCGCCCACAGATGCACCTTTATAAACCCGCGACGCGCTGCTGAATGGGCAGACCAAAAGAAGACGAGCCCGAGACCAGACCAGACCAGAAGATATTGAATGCACTTCGCTTCGTTCATCCGTACCGTACGTGAAATACCTGCTCGATCGTGACCGAGACCGCTACGCGGTTCCTGATATCCAGTAGCCGCCAGTACCGATGGCTTCTTGTAGTCACCGATCTGTTAATAGCCGCAGCGGAGTCCATCGTGATCGTGGGACCACGCCACCACCTCCACCACCTCGCGCGGGCGACCTAAAGTTTGTTACCGAACTGCCATTAAAAGACACGTAAGTTGTAGAGTCATATAATCTAACAATTTACAACAAATCACTACAGAACGTAAATAACGACGGGCTTATAGTCTCCAGGAGTTATAACGTTAACATTACACCACCACATACACAGAGTGTAACGCAGGGTAGATCCCGACGTCACTCGCAAACACCTGAGGGTGAAGGTTTGATACAGGGTTGTAAAGACCTACGACCTTTTCTTAGCCAAACAGGTTAGACAGGCAGCTGCCTACAGTCTACTGTTGGAGCTAAGGCCCCCGCTTACTACACATACATACACTACCTACAGACAAACACAATAAAAACACAGTGTCTTTAATCGCAGAAAGTACACAAGAAACCTGTTACATAAATTTGTATTAAGAATATACGCCGGAAATTAAAACATTAGATAATCCGTAAATTATCGAATATTAACCTGTAGTAAATAACAAAAATACGACCGCGTGTATATTACGATATTTACCTTAAAAAAAGTAAATTCATTTTAGTGTAGCATTTTCCATAGCAAGTATTTCGTTTACTTTATAATTTGTATATAATTGTATTTAGTTGTGCCATTAGGACTTAATCCAGTTGTTTAAATAGTCTAAACGCTTTTTGAGAACAAAACGCGTTCTCAAACCGGTTCTAAACATATAATTATAGTCCAGAGATCTCGCCTTTATTTTACGCGAACCTTCGGCGCGTATTTCTTCATTGGAGTACGACATACAAGCTTCAGCGCTCCAGAGAGACTGAAGAGTTTAAACATCCAGCGCGCATAAGCGGGGACAAGTATTGATTTTCCCCCGTGACCTAGAAACAATTCGAGTTCATTTTATATATATATATATATATATATATATATATATATATATATATATATACATTCATGTTCAGAGAAACGACTTCGCACCCAATAACCAGGCGAGAGCAGGAGCCCCGCTGATATCCATTATATTTAGTTTGAGTTTGTTATTAATATTATTGTAACATTATAAAATAGTATACGTCTTAAACCGCTTTAGTATAATTATTTAAAGTGACAGTGTTCAGCGCACTAAATAGTACGAATCCACACCCCGTTTAGTAAGAAATATATAAACACGACTGAGCTTAGCCGAGGCAAAATAGAACCGCGCTGGGTTACACCCATAGAAAGGCGGTTATATATATATATATATATATATATATATATATATATATATATATATATATATATATATAAAGATATATATATAAAGATATATATATATATATATATATATATATATATATATATATATATATAACAACACTCCGACTATAAAGGAGGGGCATTATACCGTGGCGACCAATTACATGGCCCTCCTCTTCCAATCCAGCGATTTGTAAAGGCTCTATCCAGATGGTTCCTGACTTACAGTGAGTAATGTGCTAGAGCTCCATCGTGTTGCAGCTACATTGCATTTCTTATTTCTATCGGTAAATTTTGACACAATTCATGGGGCAACTCATTTTGTAAAAAGTCTAAATACATATCCCCGTTGAAAAAGTGCGGACCAATGACATGGTCTCCATTGATTCTGCCCACACACATACATTAATAGACCATCTATGTTGTCTATCGATCTGCCTGAATATTCTCCGGGTTATGGTCCAAGTAGTAATGAAAATTATGCCGATTAACAAATCCGTTTTTATGGAAGGTGGCTTCATCGGAGAACAAAACCTTATCGAAAAAGTCAAAACAAACTTATTTTATCCTGTGCCCAATTACAGAATTCCATACGTTTATTAGTCTTCTTGAAAAGTCCTTGCTGAAACTGAATGTAATACGTATGGAACCGATTGTCTTTAAAACACGTTAAACAGTACTTTCACTAACATCTACTGCATCAGCCACTATACCTTCTGACTAATGGACGGGTTTTCCGTAACCTGTAGTAACACATCCAATTCCTTTTGTTCTGTTCGAACCCGTTTATTTCGAACTGCTTTGAGGTATTCTACTTTTCCCGTTTATGTGAATCTCTTCAATAAAGTCTTACGCTTGTCCGGATGCCGTCGTTCGATAACACGAGTTAGAATTTTGATAGGGACATATTTTTAAAAAGTTTTGTTTTTTAATGCCATCAAATTATACATGGTGTTATATTTAAAATAAGAAAAATCTTTAAAGTTTGACAGTAAATTTTGATCACTCTGTATAATTTAGATTCCCCAAACTTAGTCAGCTTGATTGTTAAACCTTACTTAATGTGTTCCTAGATTATTATCTGAAAACGAGCCACTGTTTGTATTTTTAACCAGTGGTGTAAAGCTAATTTTTTAACATTTTTTTGTCGATGATATCCAACCGATTTCTATACAATTTTAATGTTATGTAGACAATCATGGAAGTCAATTAAATCTGCAAAAAATATAAGGTAAGTCATTTATAAAATATATTATGACGTCACACATTTTGGACCACCCTGTATAATCATTCACATTTTCCCACAATACTCCCTAGGTCACAGATAAAGTGTGCAAAGTATTAAAACTTTGAGTTATATAATAACTAAGCTACAAAAGACAGGAGTTGAAATGAAGGACCCTGTATACCCAGTAACTATTTTGCAATTTGTCAATTTAGTTTTAAGTTGTTATTTGATTTAAGTCGATAAGTTTACATACCCGGTTATTACCCTCTGTGTTCGTTACCATATTAATTATACTTAATATTGTAAACATATTTTACTGGTCAAATAAAATGTATATTGTCGTAAAATAACATTGTTCACATTTATAATTAACACTATGATTGCGTTTTGAACTATTATGTATTAATTTAGATTTCCATTTTGTAATACATTCACATTTTTAACAATTTTATTTCGCTCTGGAATAGTGCCCATGTAGTGTTGGCATATGGGCCTTTAAATACTTTTTCATATTTGTGGAATACTCACATTCTTCACAATTATATTTAATACTAGCATTGTGTTAAAGTAAGTTGTGTTAAATCCTTTTCCGTTTTGTCATAAAGTCACATTGCTCACAATTGTGTTTAGCTTTCAAGAGTGTTTTACTATATGGTTTACTAAATACTGTTACACATTTGTAGAATAGTCACACTAGTCACATTTATAATGAACACTATCAGTTTGTATTAAACTATCCTGTTTCAAAGTAGCATTTCCTTTTTGTCGTAAAATCACATTGTTCACATTTATAGTTAATACCATCATTGTGTTTTAAACTATGTGTTATTAAAGAATCTTTCCATTTTATTGTAAAATCACATTTATAATTAACATTATCATTGTGTTTCAAATTAACTTACGATTTTGTCGTATAATTACATTGTTCACATTTATAGTTAATACTATCATTGTGTTTTAAACTACGCTTTGCTAACTAATCTTTCCATTTTGTTGAAAAATGTCATTGTTCATATTTATAGTTACCTAATACTATCATTGTGTTTTAAACTATGCTTTATTGAAGAATCTTTCTGTTTTGTTGTAAAAACACATTGTTCACATTTATAATTAACAGTATCATTGTGTTTTAAACTATGCTTTATTAAATAATCTTTCCGTATTGTCATAAAATCACATTGCTTACAATTGTATTTAGCTTTCGAAGAGTGTTTTATTAAAGATGGTTTCACATTTGTAGAATACTTACACTGGTCACGTTTATAATCAACACTATCAGTGTGTATTAAACTATGCTGTTTCAAACAAGCTTTCAATTTTGTCGTAAAATCACATTGTTCACATTTATAATTAACAGTATCATTGTGTTTTAAACTATGCTTTATTAAATAATCTTTCCGTATTGTCATAAAATCACATTGCTCACAATTGTATTAAGCGTTCGAAGAGTGTTTTACTATATGGTTTACTAAATACCGTTTCACATTTGTAGAGTACTCACACTGGTCACATTTATAATCAACACTATTGGTGTGTATTAAACTATGCCGTTTCAAAGTAGCTTTCAATTTTGTCGTAAAATTACATTGTGCACATTTATAGTTAATACTATCATTGTGTTTTAAACTATGCGTTACGAAAGAACCTTTCCATTTTGTTGCAAAATGGCATTGTTCACATTTATAAATAAGATTATCATTGTGTTTTAAACTATGCTGTATTAAATTACGTTTCCATTTTGTTGTAAAATGACATTGTTCACATTCATAATTAGCACTATCACTGTGTTTTAAACGATGCTGTATTAAATAACTTTTCCATTTTGTCGTAAAATCACATTGTTCACATTTATAATTAACACTATCATTGTGTTTTAAACAATGTCTTATTAAAGAAGCTTTCCGTTTTGTTGTAAAATGACATTGTTCACACTTATAATTAACACTATCACTGTGTTTTAAATTATGCTTTATTAAATTGCCTTTCCATTTTGTTGTAAAATGACATTGTTCACATTTATAATCAACACTATCACTGTGTTTTAAACTATGCTGTATTAAATTACCTTTCCATTTTGTTGTAAAATGACATTGTTTACATTTATGATCAACACTATTATTGTGTTTTATTAAACTGTGGCTTATTAAACTAGCTTTACATTTTGTTGAAAAATTACATTGTTCACATTTATAATTAACGTTATGTTTTAAACTATGCTGTTTTAATTTTTTTTTCGATTTTGTTACATAATCACATTTGTGTTTTGAAGTGTGATTTTTTAAATTGTATTTTACTTTTGTGTTTGTTGAACACTCAGCTTGATTATAGGCAGGTACTATATTTATAGCGTGTTGAACACTACTTTCTCTTATGTTACCTACTTCACTTGCACCCACATTGTCTTCTTTTATTATAACATTTATGTTATCTACTTCACCTGTACTGATATTTTCTTCTTTTATTACATTATTTAGAATAAAATGTCGATTAGTTAAAAACAAATGTATTGGTACTTCCTCGTTAGGTTCAAGTTTAACAAGTTTCATATCAATCTCAGAAGACATCTGAAAGCGTTTATATTGCTAAATCAAAGATCGATTAGCTTTGGATGGCCTTGGTTCAAGTAAATGGAGCAATAAACATATGGTTACATGATGATGTAAAGGTATTACAGTAGAGAAGATACTATACACAGATTACTAACACCATTGACTTATATTAATGCAAATGCTTACACTTATGGATACTGCACGGCCATATTACCACTTGTTTAAAAACCTTAGAATACGTATTTTCTATTCTAAGTTACAAACAAACACAATAGCGCTACGTTGTGGTTGGGAGCTGAAATAATTTCAAAATGGCGAAAAGGCGGGATATTTAAATTAATGATTTAGGGTTTTCAAAGTTAAGTCTGTACTATTGCTAACTTTCTTGTTAATGGAGTTACGAAGTCGGTTAAATTAGTAAAGTAGTGTGTTTTTTACGCTGATTATGATGGTGGAAAAAGAAAAACAATTAAAAGTCGCATTCTCGAAAAATCCTGTATACAATATTCTCAATCGATAGAGAATTATATTCTGAGCAAAAGTTGTCATTTGCTTGTCTATCCTACAGTAAAAAATAAGAGAGATCTTGCCGATTTTTTAATTTCATCAAGTAGGCTATGATTCGAAAGTAATCCATTATTTTATGAATTTGAACATGCTCTAAATAATAAATAATTAACAGGTCTTAATTTAAATGCTGGAAAAGGTCTCCTCTCTGTGGGGATATTTAAAAAATGAATTGTATAAAAGTCGTTATACAAATATCGAAGAACTACAACAAACGATTATTCATATTATTAACAGTACTGATGCTAGAACTATTTTGAAGGCCACAAGACGAGTTTATAAGCACGTAGAAAAATGTATGGAACAAATATGAGACCTTTTCCAGCATTTAATTTAAGCCTGTTAATTATTTATTATTTAGAGCGTGTTCAAATTCATAAAATAAATGATTACTTTCGAATCATAGCCTACTTGATGAAATTAAAAAATCGGCAAAATCTCCCTTATTTTTTACTATAGCATAGAAACGCATATGACAACTTTTGCTCAGAATTTAATTCTCTATCGACTGAGAATATTGTATACAGGGTGTTCCATTAGAAAAAAGTATGTTTTCGTCGATTTTTTGAGAATGCGACTTTCAATTGTTTTACTTTTTCTACATCGTAATCAGCGTAAAAAAACACACTACTTTGCTAATTTAATCGACTTCGTAGCTCCATTAATAATAAAGTTAGCAATAGTGCAGACTTAACTTTGAAAACCCTGTATACTTTACCAGTAAAATAAAATGATTGTATACCAACACATTTTATTATTATTATTTAACTATTTAGCTATTACATAAAAAACAACATATTTCGATGAAGTTATATAAAACTAGAAAACATATTAAACTTTACATCACTTACAATAAAATAATAATGAGTTAAAGTAATAATAAAAAACTTAATCCATGAATTATCTATCTATCTGTACTTCTCCTGGTTTCAACGAAAACGGAATTGATTCCTAATTTTTTTAGCGCAATTTCCATATATTTTGCATGATGAGTATCGTTCGATAGCTTATAATAAATACAATTGACTAGGTATTCATTAGCTGCTTGTTTATACACTTCAAATAAATCATATGGCTGCCTGGCAGTGTTAGAAGAATAACCTTCATCATGTTTGTCTTCATTTTTACTGCTACTACCACCATCACTATTTTGACAGCACCAATAACACAAGGTAAAATTATTATTACTTCAACTATGTAGGGTATCCATATATAACGGTGAACTTCTGAGTTTGGATCGTTCCAGAAATGATGTTATTGCTACCTGAATTATAACGACTGTACTTCCTTGCAGTTGAACTAAGACTAAACGCTGTTTAAGAATGTTATGTTTGTTGTTTTCCCGACTACACCCAAACTAATGAAGACATCCCTCGTGTTTAGCTGCGTTTTAAATTCTTCCATTCGAGTTTCTTCTTTCAAATACTCATAAAAGCGTTGAGGTAATATACATTTAAAATCATCCGTTTCCATCCCTATACGTTCACCATACTTAGTATTAATTACTGCCACATTAATGACTTTATACTTTTTTGATATCTCGAAGTCACATGCACTTTTAAAAAGTTTGCAATAGGTGCTTTGGTTTAACCCTACTAATTCCATGTTTAACAATTACAAGTTGCTAACTGACTGATCTCAACACACCTCGCTGTGGTTTATGTCACAAAAATGTGTCCTTGACTTGAGTACCTATCACAACATGTTTAAACTTGTTAAATACCCACATACTTTTGCCTCAGAAAATTATTTCACCTTGACTGAATTTAGTCAATAGAAGCACCATTTGACGTTGGTCTACTTTTTAGCATAGACAAAAACCCGCATTCTTCTTGTTTCCATGAATTGATTCTATTTTTATACTTTTAAGAAATGTCATACGATACCCCTACAGGTCAATAATATTTGACCTTGACCACTCTACTTTTAGACTTCTAAGAATTGTAATATGATGATGACATTGCAATTTCTTTTTTTAGCTTTTGAGCTTGACATACAAATTTCCCGCCAAAACGTTTGACCATCGAGTGATGATGATGACATTGCAATTTCTATTTTTAGCGAGCTCCAAAATTTAAATTTCCCGCCAAAAGTTTGATCTTGAAGAGATCTAAAAGCTTACATTTCTCACCACCAGAGGGTGAGTGACCTTGAATTGGTCCAGAACCGGCCCCCAATCACTACTAATAATAACCATTTCTTTATCGAGAAAATAATATATAAATATCTAATCTCGTATAATTTAGCGCGAAATGTTGAGTTTTCTAAAACTCCCGTTACACCTTACAACCACACTTTACAGCTAACGGTTTATATGTAAGGGCACATCACACCTTATTCTCCGCCTACTGTTTAATGGCCTTCGACCTAACCCCTGACTTCTCAGCAAACGCTAGCACGCACTGGTTCCCTTCGCCAAGAAGTCGGCTTTAAAGAAGCTCTCGTAGAAACCGTTAACTGTCTGGTGTACACCTAGTTCGATAACGTGATTGAGATCGTTAACATCGGAATGTGATCGTGGATTTTGCGTGTTAAAAGGCACAACTCGAGATCACAAGCTTCATTGTACAATAACAGCTGGAAGAAGATGGACGCATACTTAGACGTACAAGGATTTAGGGGTGTTGATAACGAATTCATACCGAAAGAAATTGCCGTGATTACAGATCATAATTCGTTACTGCTGATGCTGATAAAACTACCTCGAGATTATTTTATAACAAAGCACTTGTCAAGCCAGATAAGGTATTTAGAGAATAAATATCACGGCTTTAAATGGCGATCAGGCTATGTGCCATACAACGATTCCCAAGAGAAGCTGATAAGAATGCTGCTACCGTTTAACAAAATTCACGTTAAGGGTAGTGAAAAACAACAGTTTAAGGTTCCTTAACAAACCAATACTAAACATGGACGAGATTGGTTGTCCGTCGATTAAAAAATTGAAAAGGGGAGCAAAGGCGTATATTTGTTTAAACCATAAGATCGATGAATCTATGTGCGCTCTGGAAAACGCATTATTACTGTAAGACTGGGCGCATGTCAACTCCAAAGATGTATGCGGTACAAGGGTTAAAATGTTTGAAATCGATCCCCAGCCACAAGAATGTTTCGACTTGTATGTGCTTCTAATCAGCTACCGCGGCACTGACCTAAACCTTGTGCAATTATTGTGAACACGGATGCAGCAAACAAACCAGGTCATTGGACTGCTATCTACATTGACGAGAATGGTAACGAAGAATATTTTGATCCCTTTGGAAGACCCTGGCTAGATTACCATTTACGTTTCCTTGGGAAGAATTCTAGATAGTTCCGCTACAACAAAACGACATTGCAGGATTACCATTCGGATATGTGTGGACTTTATACGATAATGTTTTTGTATTTTAGAATAATAAATAATTTACCAATAGCTTGATTTTGTAAATAAGTTTTTCATTTCACTACATGTTTAGTTATAAATGATGAGATAATCAGATTACTGTATAATGCTTGTTTTTCAACCATTCTACTCTGATAAATAAAAGCGTTTTTAGTAGTGGTTTAGCTATTTTAATTAAGAGTTCCGTAACAAGAGAGAGAGAGAGAGAGAGAGAGAGAGAGAGACGTAAATGATCAACTTCTATTGCTGAAAATGTTCATTAGTCTATACACCACTAGATGGCACAACAATCCCTAATTAGTCCTACCGCTAAGTGACGCTACAAACAAACAGATTTAAGTTTCGCACAAGGGGGGCACGACAAGAGGGTGAAGGCCTACACTTGTCTTACAGGGGCCTCTTATTAGAATATAATTTCCTATCAAGGGGGCCACAACAGGGGGTTAAGTCCTAAGAGATAGTTCCTACACCTGTCTTCAGTGCCGAATTTACACTTCAACGGGCCGAAGCGTTAGCTGTATGTTGGGCCCCTTCTATTTAAAATTGGAGAGCCCCCTCAATTTTAAAGGAAAAAAAATTTTTCAGAACGGTAAAAAATAAACTAAAACTAAAAAGAAACTAAACATTTTATTACATTTAAAACAAATAACAGATAAACATTCTATTAATTCTTGAAAATGTATAAAAGTTAAACGCATAAAATATAAAATACTATAAAGTACTAGAATTATACCTTAACATTAATAAATTTGCGTCTAGCTTTATTAGACGCAAACTCTTTAATAATTCCTTGACAATCTAAGTTCTCTAAACTATTGCTTTCTATAGACAATATTGACAGCGCGTCTAATTTAGATTGTCCCATTGAGGATCGTAAATAATTTTTTATGCGTTTGAGAGTAGAAAAAGATTTCTCGGATGAAGCGTTAGATAACGGAGTGGTAAAATATATTTCTAACAGAGTTAGTATATTTCCTCAATATTACCAGTGATCTAAAACTTTAACTTAAACACCTTGTTTCACCAAATTAAATTTTTTATAAAATGAAAGTAGATACTGTCATACTGATACTTACTTATTTAAAATGCTAAAAATCACTACACTACGTAAACGGACACGCATAGATGAACACAATAAACTGTAAGCAGGCGCAGGCCTACGCGTTTTCGGTTTTCCTTTTTTTAAACTAAACACTGACTGAATGACTGAAATCAGAGAATCTCTGCTGAAACTGCGAGTGCAATGCAACACAAGCAACAATACACAAACAAAAAACAATCCCTCCCCATCCTATCCCTTCTTACCTATGCTCCTATCCATTTACACACTTTTTCGCGTTTGCGAATTGAGGCGTCACCAAGCGAGATAGGAGACGCATAAACTTACGATGTCTTATTTTTAGATAGCTAATCATAATCAGATATGGAACCGGATTACCGGACGGCGGCCTTCCGACCGAGCCCCTTCGGAATCCGGGCCTGAAGCGCCCACTTCAAGCGCTTCATGGTAAATTCGGCACTGCCTGGCTTATAAGGTTAGGGCTCTCATACTATCACACAAAGGGACTGCGACAAGGGGCGAAGTCCCAAGAGCAAGTTCCTACACTTGTGAGATATCATTAAGGCCTTAATCAACATTATTTCTGCTTAGACCTTGTACACATAATCAGTCAACCTTCAATATTTACTTTTAATTAATAACACTACTGATAGGAGCACGCAGTGAAACGTAGAACAGCCTATAATGCATATGTGTAACCATTTAATGCATTTTATTTCTGCTTAAGCCTTGTACATATAATTTAACGTTCTTAAGGTGAAAATCGTTTAAAGCATGATTTGTAAAGCAAACTAATTATGTAATTTAATTACTCATTTATATGTATAATGTTGAAGGTAACAGCTTCGATGTCGTTATTCAGATATTGAAAAATTTATTAATAAATATTAATACACAGATTAAATAACTTCTTTTTATTATGAAAACACTTGTCATATTAACATGTATTATCTATTAATTCTTCCCCATTATTAGAATACAACTTTTAGGACAGGGGCGACGCCCGTGAACAGATTCCCATCTTACAAGACTAGGGCCCCTTATTAGAATACAACCCCCAATGTATAAATAAATTAGGTCATAATCTGTAGATGGGATTAAAAGAAATGTAATAACAATTTTAATAACAATTATGCAATCTCCTTTGATAAAAACGGGTCCTAATGAATATTAATAACAGATTAAACAAAATCTTTTCATTCTCAGGTGAAAAGAAAACGATCCCCACGCGGGCATATATAAAAAATGGCGACCAAGGGTGGTTTCACAAAAAAACAAAATGGCAGGGACAAGTGCCTTGGTACTACTTCTATGGAACCGCTACCAGTATGTGTACTATAACAGCTACACATCGGACCACTTCATTCCGACGTCTGGGGTACCTCAGCGGTCTAAGCTAGGTCCACTTCTATTCGTTATATTTAACAATGATATTACTACTGCTATTTCATGTAAGTGCTTGTTATTTGCGGATGACATGAAAATCTTCCCTCAAATCTCCTCTATCGATATGAAAATGTAAACTTTCACCATTATCACACATAATAAAATACTTATCTTTTTTGGGTTTTTTAATGGTGTATTTTAAATTATACAACCTAAACGTTTCGATAACACTTACAGTTATCATCGTCAATAGTAATATCTGTTAAAATTGTTAAAGATGTTGTAAACAATTTTGTCAAAGTTGAAAAATTAAAATATAAACATCAGCCTGCTATCAATATAACAGTTTGAGAAATGTATAAAGCCAACTATAAAATTAAATTTTAGTAAAGAATAACTAGGTCATTAAAAATTAAATATTGTTAAACTGTCTTAAAGATGACAAATCAGAACACTCTCTACGACGAAAGCTAACAATGAAAAATGTCAGCCAAAAAACACATTTAACAAAATTTAATCGAGTTATGATGTAAGTGTAAAGTTGTGAAAAACTTCTATTTTAAAATAATAGAAGCATTCCCAAATCCAAACATTTACATCAAATAAAATAACCCAGTTAAATCTAACAAAGAAATATCTTTACCAATAAATGCAAGTGTTATTAACAATGAAAAGCATAATGCAGAACGTTTTTTGTAATTTTTATCTTAATCTTAATTTCAACTACTTATGTTAAATTATAGTGCTGTGGTAATTTAACGTATAGGTGATTATTTGAATCTATAACAGCAATTAAACTGTATTGATAGTTGGTGCTCATTAAATAAATTAGTCTAAATATCAACAAATACAAAATTCTATCTTTTTCTGGAAAGCGTAGTATAATTTCTCACGACTATTAAATTAACTCTTTTCCTTTACATCGTGTTACAACCAAGAAAGATTTAGGTCTTTTCTTTGATCAGAACTGGAGTTTCTCGGATCAGATTCACTCCATATGTGCGTCATCTTCTAAAGCACTAGGTTTTCTTATTCGTAATAGTAAATCGTTCAAAATATTAACACAATGTTTTCATTATATTTCACCCTGGTGAGACCTAAGTTGGAGTTAGTGGAGTTGATCGGCCTATTTCCACAGTTTATGCTTTTTGAGCGCGACGTTTCGGAAGCGGACTCTGCTTGTGTCATCAGGCTTAGTCCTGAGAAGGACTGTTTTCGCACTTGAGTCGAATTCATATGTTATATATATTTTTTTCCCAAGCGCTTGACTACTCTTAGATTCGAACCTGGTACCTTTCACTTACTAATCTGACACCTTTGCCACTGAGCCACGGAGTAATCCAATATATATATATATATATATATATATATATATATATATATACATATAAAACTTTTTCGTGGTTGCGCAGAAGTTTATTGCGCATGTTGCGCAGTAACTTCTTGCGCAGGTGTATTGCGCTTAAGTTCTTCGCGCATTATTGGAATCCATATGGGTTTCATTTCTACACTAGCTTGGCTTATTGGATTTTCTGCTAGTGCGATGTATGTGGCTTCTTTGAGTTTTCGACGAGTTGTGTTCTCGTCCTTTGCCACTATCTGTATGTTATCCCATTGGATGTGGTGGTCTTCGTTCCAGACATGTTGGGCGATTCTTGATCTTTCTATTTCGCCCTTGCGGACGTTGTTCTTGTGTTCCTGTGTTCTCACTTTGAGTGGTCTACTGCTCTCTCCTATGTATGCTCTGCCGCATTCGCATGGTAGGTGATATACACAATTCTTGGAATTCTGATCTTCGTTGTATGGTTTGGTTTTGGTTAGTATTCCCCTGAGCGTTCTGGTCGATTTGAAGGCAGTGCGTATCTTGTATTTGCTGCCTATCCTTCGTATTTTGTCTGAGGTACCTTGTATATATGGTATTATCACTGTAAATTTAGGTTCTTCTTTTTCGGTTACCCTTTCCCTGTTTAGGTTAGCTGTTAGATCGGGGTAGTCATTTTCTTTGAGTGTCCTAGCGATATTTTCTTTTTCTTTGTTCAGGTCCTCTTGTTTTGAGCATATCGTTTTTGCTCTATCTTACAAGCATTTTGCCACACCTAACTTCACGTGTTTATGGTGATTGGAGTTGTAGTGTAGGTACCTCCGCGTGTGGGTAGGTTTCCAGTATACACTTGTCGTGAAAGGTTTTTGGATAAACTTTTAAATAATCTTATTGATTGCCCATCGATCCTATCTCTCTTTGATTTTCATATCCCTTCTGGTTCTTCAAGATTTCCAGTAACTTTTGCCCTCCCTACTCCTCAAACTAATCTACGCCTAAAATCACCAGTGTTCATTATGTCTAACAATTTTAATACTTATTGTAATTCTCTGGACGCTAATGTATCCTCTTTGTTAGATTTATTACAAACTGTTTAATTATATTGTTCACTTTTGTTATTGTATAGGAATGGCACTGATTTTTTTTTCATTTTGATCAGTTTGTCCTTTGTGCTGTAGTATTTAAGGGTTGGTAATTATTTATATATCTGCATTAATGACGATTTTAAGTTTTCCTTGTAGTAATAACACGTAATCAAACTTTGTTAATATCTTTTTTGTTTTTATATTGTTCTTTCTCACGCAACTTCTGTTTCTAGATATAGTAAAGTTATTCTATAATTGGACTTTCAGTCTGTTGAATAAATAAACAGTATTATTACTTTGTTTATTTTTGTTGTGACGCATATTCATTTTAAATTGAATAATTAATTACCGAGTTGACCAGTTATTTTTATTGTTAAATTGAGCAAATAATTTTAGTGGCGGTTTATACCGAAAATGCATAATGAATTTTGAGTTCAGGTGTCGCAATTTTTGCGGCTTTTAAATGAAGCTTAAAAATTTTATTTAGGTGTAGGTGAGCTTTGAGTAGATATTTTTGAAATAGAATTTCATGTAAGGTGAGTGTTGTCTCTTCGAGTGAACATTATGGTTTCCTGTTCGGCCAATATGTTAAGATCTAGTTCATGAGGTTTTTTCCCGCTATAAATTTATTTAACGGGTGGTGCCATTGTGACATATTTTTCCTAATTAGTAATTGACCCTCATTGTGTTTTACGTATTACGGGCTATCCTATGCAATTGTTGATTGGACACGTAATTTTGAGTCAAAAAGGTCCGAAGGTGGAATTTCTTTTATATCTGAATAACGATCAACTTTATAGGAAAATGTGTGAACGTATTTTTTAAGATAATTTAATTTTAAATAACTATTCTTTATAAAGTTTCTTAATTCAAGATCAAATAAGTTTAAAAATTAATTAAACAGGACAGAAAATGCTTAATCTGTATTATCGATTGTAGAAGCGGGCGGTTTTGGAATAGTTTTTTAAGTTATCATCTATGTCTATTAACCTCTATACGACATTAGGCTTTAACCATCCATTTGGCAGATTTGCTTTGGTTATTAAAATGTTGCCTATTTTCGTTATGAAAGTATTAAAAAAGGTGTTGCATAATTCTCATAAAAAATATTATTATAAAAATTATTTCATTTCTTTTAATTTCCACTTTGTAGGTGAGCAGGTTTATTAAAGATATTTTCTTTCAAATAAGCATGAAGAGTCCTTTTCAGTATAATTGTGTAAAAAGCGTCACATTCACGTAACACACACACACACACACACCCACGTACGCACCAACCCACACATACGCACGCACACACCCTTGAACGCACGCACACACACACACATTTGTGTACTCTATTTAAAATGTAGTACCCTCTAAAATAAACTGTGTTGCTAGATTTATTGGATGCTAAAAATACGGCACCATGCTTTATATTTTTTTTAGATGTTTTGATTTATTTATTTATGTTAAAAGGTGACTTGTTCGAGACTTCTTAGCTCCGATTAAAAAAAAAAATCTGTTTACTTTTGAACGGTTTTAAAGTAAAATTTTTGTTTTTTTTTTTAATTTTTAATATTATGTAAAACGGCCACTTCACGTTTATAATTAGCATTTTGTGTTTTAGACTATTCCGCATTAAATTAGCTTTCAATCGAATAAACACACCGTTTGTATTTATAATCAACACTATCGTTGTTTTAAAGTACACTGTATAAAACAAGCTTTCCGTTTTTTGTAAAATCTGATGGTTCACATTTAAATTTAACACTGTCGTTGTTTTAAAATATGCTGTATTAATGTAGTATAGAATAATAAAAACAGGAGTGCCACAGGCACGATTCTTGGACCCCTCTTATTCATTTTGTATGTGAATGATCTACTGTGTGGCATGTTTAAGGACTTAATGCTCTTTTACGCGGATGATACTGCGATAATTACGGATGGTTCTTCATGGGATGTATCACAAAATAAAATGAATATGTATCTTGATAAAATTAATATTTGGTTAAAACTAAACAGGTTGTGTTTAAATATTGATAAAACTATATACTTAAGTTTTGGAAATTATAGTGACAGCGTACCAGGTGAAAATGAACTGAGTATTAAAAGTGATAATGTGAAATTAAATAGGGTTAAGCAATATAAATATCTGGCCATCTTTTTTTAATGGAAACTTGAAATGGGACAAACATATTGAATAGGTACCTTCTCAAAAAAACAAAATATCTTGTTTATGTTTTTTATAAAGTGACCAAAGCTATGTCAGTGGAAGTGTTGAGAATTATTTATTTCGCATTTTTCACAGTATACTTAACCCTTAACTGTGCTAGTGTATTCAACTAAAAACTGATATTTGTAGATTTTTTTTACGTAGAATCCAGTGGCGATACTCAGATTTTCTTTAGAGCTCACAGTTTTTGAGATATTGACATAACCTATTTTTTTTAATGGGACACCCTATATATTTTTTTTAAATCTTTTTCCCCTTGCCAAGAGCTTTTCAAAAATATAGCACAGTATATTTATTTTTATAAATAACGTGACAAAATGATTTTTTTCTATAATTTACATTGATAATAGTGGATAGCCGTGGGTAACCATGGTAACGCAAAAAAAACAAAATAATTAACGTTCTGCCATTATTTAGGTATTTGATTTTTGAAGTTTCTGCTTCTCTCAAATTATTCCTGGTTACATTTTCCCAAATTTAGTGCCGATATTTATTGTTATCGTTCTTGCTCTTGTTTAATTATTTTTTAATATGGCTCGGAATCAAAAATTTGAAAACTTTGAGAAATATAGAATTTGTATTTATTTTATATACCTATTTTATCATATAGATATCCCGAAAGAAGACAACCTGACAGAAGAATATTTCAAAAATTAAAATTTAATCATTTCCAACATGAATGTTTTGACAAATCTCGACCTCGAGTTTACAACAAAGAGAACGAGGAATCAGAGATCAACGTTTTAGCAGTTATTCAAGCCACTCCTGAAACCTCGTGGAGGAAAATAGATGAAGAGACCGGTGTGTCTAAAACAACAGTGTAATTGGTTTATAAATATGAAAACTCAGGACAATATTTGGAAAAAAAAGTAATTTGGTCAGACGAGGCATATTTCACAAGTTCGGGAATTCTTAATAGACACAACTCGCGGTTTTGGAGTCAAGAAAACATTCACGTGATTTTTCCTAGAGAGGGTCAAGGCAGGTTCGGATTTAATGTCTCCTGCTTTATTTTTAACCGAAAATTAGTTTACAAGATTTATGAAGAAACCTAAACGCTAATGGGTACTTACAAATTCTACAAGAAAAAACTATGAACATTTTAGAAGATATTCCACTGGCTCAACTGAACGATATATTCTTCCAGCAGGATGGGGCTCCAGCCCACAATGCTAGAATAATACAAAACTGGCTAAATGAACGTTTTCCCAGGAGATGGATTGGAACAAATGGACCTGTTCGATGGCCACCACGATCACCGGATCTCTCGGTTTTGGATTTTTTTTGTGGTGGTATTTAAAGAATAAAATTTATTCAAGGCAATATGCCAACATGCAACAATTAAAAATTGCAACGGAAAATGCTTTTGTAGAATTACGAAGACAATCATTTATTTTGGAAAATGCTATTAAAACAATTTATCAACTTTGTGAAACTTGTAGGAGACAATGGTCTGCAATTTGAACAATATTTGTGATTAATTATTTTGTTTTTTATCAATGTAAATTACAGAAAAAAAATTTTGTCACGTTATTTATAAAAATAAATATAGACTATGCTATATTTTTGAAAAGCGCTTGGCAAGGGGAAAAAGATTTAAAAAACATATATATAGGGTGTCACATTAAAAAAAAAAGTAAATGATGTCAATATCTCAAAAACTGTGACCTCTAAAGAAAATCTGAGTATCGCCACTGGATTCTACGTAAAAAAATATACAAATATTAGACTTTTTTAATATGTCTGACAATAACAGAGTTACAAGGGATGACTGAAAATGCAATTTTTCCAAAATCACCCTGTAGCACAAAAACTAAGATGACTATGGCAAATTTGATTAGTGCATCTTTGATTTCATTAAAAAGTAAAACGGTGTCGCCAAAAACCGCAAGGTTCTAACCTAAAAAATAAGCGAGATACCCCGTAAAACATACGAAAATGGGACAACCTGTACATGATTTAAATTTTATAAGCACTTTTCACACAAGAATTTAGAATGTTCCAAACAAATATGAATTTTGCACTTTTCGCAGCGGTTCTCAGTTTTGCGATCCTTCTGCCTGCGGCATATTCCACAACGAGATTTCCTTGGGATTGATTGCGTTATATTTTTCCTGTAAGCCTGCACATAAGATCTCAGAGATCGCGAGGGAAGTGTTTCAAGCCTCTGCGCTCCATGTGTTCCCTAATAAGAGCGTTTCCAAGTTTTGAAATCATCTCTTTGCTATGGACATAAACCAATTATCGACTACCACGTTTCTATTCGTACCTTGAATAGGCAGAATAAGTTGTTAAACGTCATTGGTTGGAACGGCTAGATTATTATTTATTCGTTCGCCTTTGCCAGTATACACGAATGCATTACATAAATAATTTGTCCTTGCACATACGCGTAACTTTGATGCCGGTTTTTTCGGCAAATACATTTTGAAGGAGCATCTTCCACGAAATGGAGCCAACATTTCGTCGATAGTTACATTTTCATCTGGCGAATAATATGGCAATTTGAAATGAACAAGTTCCACAATTCTCGTATGGCTGCTAATTTATCAAGAGCTTTTCGTTCATCCCTTGTTATTTTATTGTCAAATCGCAGATTAACCAAAATAAACAAAAATCGTGACACTCATTGTAGCCTGAAACATGTCCCTTCCCGTTCCATTAGATGCGAATAATGACGCTACATCTTCACGGCTAGACTTCATAATTCCGGATAAATACAATAATCCTATAAAAGTGTTTAGTTCGTTCACATCTAAATTTTTCGTGTATGCAGGATAAAGTTTTTTGAATTTGGTTCGACAAATTCGTTATTCGTTCCTTTGTGTGCACTAAAGTGACACTTAGCACTTGGTCAGTTATAAATAACTTCCAAGCTTGCACAACATTGCCTGGCTCTATATTCCTTGCAATCCTTTTCGCCCCTGGCAAGTGAACAATTATATTTGCAGCTGGTACGCGTACGGGGTTTGCACTTTTTAGTCCACTTGAAATTTAGGTTTTTACCGTAATAAAACTTTTCTTTATCCGTAAATTCGTCTTCTTCGGTGTCTGACAAGTTGTTTTCTAAACCATCAGAAGACACCACAGATTGTGAATCATAATTACTAGTAATACATAAATTTTCAGCGGCATCACTTTCATCTTCCGAAAGATACAAATTCGGATCATCAGCAATAACTTGCAACTCGGCATCTGTACGGGCTCTACTTGTTGATGCCATGCTGCAACGGCCAAACATAACCTCTAATTGCACATTTAAGTGAAGAAATAAAGCAAAAACGCATTTACAAAATATTGAAATTATATACACTTACATGGTGGTGGAGTCCAAGCCACAAAAACCTGGCTTATTTCAGTAAAAACACAAAATTGTACACAAATGGTAGTGATTCCGTTAACTAATAACTAATACGAAGTTTACATAAAATTTCAGAGCCATCTGTCACCTATTTTAGATATTAATATGAAAAGAAAGCTACTGAGAGTTTTGTAGACCACACCAGCACAGTTAAGGGTTAACTACGGTAATATTGCATGAGGTGGGACATACAGTAATCAGTTGGGATTGTTATAAGCACAACAGAATACGCTACTTAATATAATAAATAAAAATAAATTTGAAATAAAACAGTATCCACTTAATTTAGAACAAATGTTTACACTCGAGTCACTTCATTTTCACTATGATACATTAAGTCGCAAATTTTGCTCAGTCTACCAGTAGAATTAGATATGTCTAAAATATTGCCTAAATTTTCTAAAACTGTAAGTTATAAAAATAACATTAAAGGCGATCAAAACCTTCAATTTATTACCGAACTCAAAGATTTAGTTTGTAAAGAGAAAGAAAAAACTTATGGAATGGATTGTTAACAAAACCTACTTAATTTCTAATTGAAATGTGAAAGCATTATTTATATATACGTAGTAACTATTTTGCAATCTGTCAATTTAGTTTTAAGTTGTTATTTTGTTTAAGTCGACAAGTTCACATACAGGCTTATTACCGTCTGTGTTTGTTACCATATTTAAGATTGTAAACATATTTTACTGTTCAAATAAAATCTGTATTGTCGTAAAATAACATTGCTCACATTTATAATTAACACTATATAAATTCATATTTTTAACAATTTTATTTTGCTCTGGAATAGTGCTTTAATATATGGGGCTTTAAATACGTTTTCATATTTGTAGAATACTCACATACTTCACAATTATACTAGTATTACGTGTTAAAGTATGTTGTGTCATTGAGTAAAAAATCATTGTGTTAAATCCGTTTTCCGTTTTGTCGAAAAATCACATTGCTCACAATTGAATTTAGGTTTTGAAGAGTGTTACTATATGATTTACTAAATACCATTTCACATTTGTAGAAAACTCACACTGTTCACATTTATAATCAACACTATCAGTGTGTATTAAACTATGCTGTTTTAAAGTAGCTTTCCATTTTGTTGTAAAATCAAATTGTTCACATTTATAGTTAATACCATCATTATGTTTTAAACTATGTTTTATTAAAGAATCTTTCCATTTTTTGTAAAATGACATTGCTCACATTTATAATTTGAGTGTTTAACTATGATGTATTAAATTACTTTTCCATTTTGTGGTAAAATCACATTGTTCACATTTATAATTAACACTATCATTCTGTTTTAAACTGTCTTATTAAAGAACCTTTAGGTTTTGTTATAAAATGACATTGTTCACATTTATAGTTAACACTATCATTGTGTTTTAAACCATGCTGTATTAAATTACATTTCCATTAAACTATGCTGTATTAAATTACATTTCAATTTTGTTGTAAAATAACATCGTTCACATTTATAATTAATATTATTATTGTGTTTGAAACTATGGTGTTTCAAATTAGCATTCCATTTTGTTGTGTTTTAAACTATGCTTTATTAAACGATCTTTCCGCATTGACGTAAAATCACATTGATCACAATTATATTTAGCTTTCGAAGAGTGTTTTACTATATGGCTTACTAAATACCGTTTCACATTTGTAGAATATTCACACTGGTCACATTTATAATCAACACTATCGGTGTGTATTAAACTATGCTGTTTCAAAGAAGATTTCAATTTTGTTGTAAAATCACATTGTTCACATTTATAGTTAGTACCATCATTGTGTTTTAAACTATGTTTTATTAAAGAATGTTTCCATTTTGTTGTAAAATCACATCGTTTACATTTATAATTAACATTATCATTGTGTTTTAAACTATGCTTTATTAAAGAATCTTTCCATTTTGTTATAAAATGACATTGCTCACATTTATAATTAACACTATCATTGTGTTTAAAACGATGACGTAATAAATTATCTTTCCATTTTGTCGTAAAATCACATTGTTTACATTTATAATTAACACTATCATTGTGTTTTAAACTATGCCTTGTTAAAGAACCTTTCCGTTTTGTTACAAAATGACATAGTTCACATTTATAATTAACACTATCATTGTGTTTTAAACTATGATTTATTAAATTACCTTTCCATTTTGTTGTAAATTCACATCGTTCACATTTATAATTAACATTATCATTGTGTTTTAAACAATGATTTATTAAATTACCTTTCCATTTTGTTGTAAATTCACATCGTTCACATTTATAATTAACATTATCATTGTGTTTTAAACTATGCTTTTGTAAATTACCTTTCCATTTTGTTGTAAAATGACATTGTTCACATCTATAATCAACACTATCATTGTGTTTTATTAAACTGTGTTTTATTAAACTAGATTTATATTTTATTGAAAAATCACATTGTTCACATTTATAATTAACATTGTGTTGTAAACTAAGCCGTTTTAAATTTTTTTTCGATTTTCTCAAATCACATTTGTGTTTAGAAGTGTGATATTTTAAATTGTATTTTACCTTTGTGTTTGTTGAACTCTCAGCTTGATTATAGGCAGGTACTATATTTATAGCGTGTTGAACACTACTTTCTCTTATGTTACCTACTTCACTTGCACTCACATTTTCTTCTTTTATTATATTATTTAGAATAAAATGTCGATTACTTAATAACAAATGTATTGGTCCTTCCTCGTTAGGTTCAAGTTTAACAAGTTTCATATCAATTTCAGAAGACATCTGGAAGCGCTTATATTGCTGAATCAAAGATCGATAAGTTTGGATCGGCTTGGTTCAAGTAAATGGGGCAATAAACACATGGATATATGATGATGTAACGGTATTACAGTAGAGAAGATAGTATACACCGATTACTAACACTTATAGATACTGCACGGCCATATTACCACTTGTTTACATACACAAAAGCGCCACGTTACGGATGGGAGCTGAAACATTTTCAAAATGGAGAAAACGCGGAAGATTTAAATGAATGAATTTTGTAAAACATGTATATATTTTACCAGTAAAATAAAATGATTGTATACCAACATACTGTACTGATATTTAATATATTGAAATATATTTGTCGGAAGAACTATGAGACTCATCAACACGGGATAGGGCTCTAAATTTAGAAAAAACTCTACTTTAAAATTATAAAATAAATGATTATGAATTGGAATTATATTGCTTATTTGAATACAATAATCATAGTTAATATGATTAAAGTACATTGAGTTAATGTCCTATTTATTTTTATATTATCTAAATTGATTAAATAAATTGAAATATAATTTTTAATTCGCATTAATACCTGTGTTACACCCTGTACATAACAAAATTCTTTTAAAAATATACGTGGGCATGCGCTGTGAATACGCAAACATATGGTTTGACCACAACTAAAAGTGAAATTCGACATCCAAGTACGTATACCTACGTTTGAATAAACAACAATTAATATAAAACATTTAAATTTTTAGAACAAATAACATTCTCTTTTGACATGCATACCTGTTGTTGCACATCAAGATTATTACAAAGGATGGAAATTATGAACATAAAATAAGGTATCAATGTCAACAATAAAGTACTCACATACAATGTCCTCCTTTTGTGGGTTACTGCTAATTGAAGTTGATTGACGGCAACAGCTCCGAACTGCAATTCTGCTCCTCGAACATCCAAATATCTTTTCTTTTAAATGAACAGCTTATTCATTTAGGTAAGTTTCACTATTAGTATTAAAATACTGACGAATCTTTATTTTTAGGCTCATCACTTCTTTTTAAATTAATTCCAAAACAAGTTTTGAAAAGCATGGATCGTTGAAGGTTGTTGTAAATTAAACACACTTTTGATTAACAAGGTGTATAATGATTAAAGCACGAAGCTAACACAATTAGATATCCACACCAACATAAACAATAGAAATTTAAAAACGAACAAAGTCGAAACTGCGGAAATATCATTATAACTTATCGAAAACTTCCGATTTGAAATTTGAAAAGGTAAACTAACCTTAATTTATTTATTTCACGAACAAGACTATCACTTGTTTTCGTGACCACTTCCGATACTAAATCGCACTTTGTTATTTTACCGAAGTGACGTTACTTTGTTTTAAAAATTATTTTCAAAAAATTTGGCAACAGCTTAATTTGGCAAGTTGTTGCTAAAGATGAAAATCAAGAGAGTTTGTGAAGCTATTGCACTTGTATTTATATGATTTTGCTCGACAACCAAATCATCGAATGTTTTCATTAGTTACGGAGAATATTTCCTGAATTCTGATTGGCTACTGTAATTTTCACATTACGATAATTCTTTAAAGCCCTATAACTTTCGCCCTGTTTAACATTTCTTAAATCTAAAAACATTTCCATAATCTACATAATTTTATCTATAATTTGAAATCAAACACGGACTAATTCCTATACTTAATAACAACGTTAATTTTTACCCTTATTTATTGACTTTACACTAATTCTATGAATTTTACAGGCCTGGAAACTACCTCTACATGAATAGGGGATGCAACTACACCCAAATATCCATCTTAAACATGCCTACGGCCAATTTGAGAGGAAAATTATTTTAAATTCTACCAATACTCTTAAAAACTAAAATTAACAAAAATGGACATAAATATAAGGAATTATAACATGAAATTGAGGCTACCTTACTATTTTTGCCTCTAGTAATTTATTTTATATAAATTGTCTCAATTTGAAATACTTTTTACAAAAATTTATATGCGAGGAGAAAACATAACCTCATTTTGTTTTTACACTTTTAATGTTAAATTTCACACTTTTAAACACAATAATTGTTAATGTAAGTGTTTAAACTTAATGTTCAAGTCACAAATTAATTTATTTTACCACTTTCGTAGGTTCAATATGTTCTTCTACGACTAGTGTCGGAATGTTGTCAATCACTAGTTTAATGTCATAAACCGTTGATTACACACAATAATCCCAGAGCTGCTGCTTGAAATATTTTTTATAGTTATTCACTAATGTTCTTGTTCTGTTTTTTCATAATTTTTGCACTAATATGTGTTTAACTCACTAATACGAATGTTTTCACTTATCTTGGCTGCGTACATGTGAATTGCGACATTGATACAAGCCTAAATCTAGTTTTAACATTATTTCTGTCAACTACAACCTGTATTACATGTCGTCGGGGAATATTGTTTTAAATAAACTTACAACACTAAATATTTAAATATTTAAATTTTTACAAACATCTCAATGTTTATTAATCATTCTTATCTATAATTATTTAATGAAATGTACCATTTCGTACAAACTAAATTAAAACTTCACTATGCAAATTACATAGCTACTTGCACGTAATTTGACTCATCTCAATACTTTATTATTATTATTTAGCTTATGCTATTACATAAAAAAACAACATATCTTAATGAAGTTATATAAAACCAAAAAACCCATTTAACTTTACAGCACTTATCTACAATAAAATAAAAATGAGTTAAAGTAATAAAAATCCTATAAATCCATGAATTATCTATCTATCAAACGGCCTAACCCCTCCTGGTTTCATCGAAAACGGTTTTTAAGAACCGATTCTTAATTTTTTTTGCTGATGTTTTCGCTGAACTGAAATAGTTATTTTTGCAACAACTACGTAAAATCAAGCATTTTCGCACTAATCGTTGTTGTTTTCAGATGAGGAGAAGCCGAGTTTCCAATATCAGACGAGACTCATAAATCTGGATTTAGGTACGTGTTACAAACAACATTTTTTGTTAAAGCTACCAAATACACATTCAAACTTTTTATTACCTCAGGCTAAAGTGATGAGCAAATATTTCTCGAAAATAGTGGAATTCGGAATTTAATTACCACGTCACTATATTAACCAGATTGAATCCGGAAAAGACTCATTTTTACGGACTTAAATGTCAAAGAACTGAAATAGTTATTTTTGCAACAACTACGTAAAATCAAGTTTTTTCGCACTAATCGTTGTTGTTTTCAGACGAGGAGAAACCGAGTCTCCAATATCATTTACAAAATATTGAAATTATATACACTTACATGCTGGTGGAGTCCAAGCCACTAAAACTTAGCTTATTTCAGTAAAAACACAAAAATTGTACACAAATGGTAGTGATGCCGTTAACTAATAACTAATAAGAAGTTTACATAAAATTTCAGAGCCCTCTGTCACCTATTTTAGATATTAATATGAAAAGAAAACTGCTAAGGGTTTTGTAGACCACGCCAGTACTGTTAAGGGTTAACTACGGTAATATTGAATGAGGTGGGACATACAGTAATCAGTTTGGATTGTTACACGCACAACAGAATACGCTACTTAATATAATAAATAAAAATTAATTTGAAATAAAACAGTATCCACTTAATTTAGAACAAATGTTTACACTCGAGCACTTCATTTTCACTATGATACATTAAGTCGCAAATTATACTCAGTCTAGCAGTAGAACTAGATATGTCTAAAATATTGCCTAAATTTTCTAAAACTGTAAGTTATAAAAATAACATTAAAAGCGATCACAACCTTCAATTTATTTCTGAACTCACATACTTCACAATTATATTTAATACTAGCATTACGTATTAAAGTATCTTGTGTTTTGTCAAAAAATCACATTGCTCACAATTGTATTTAGCTTTCGAAGAGTGTTACTATTTGGTTTACTAAATACTGTTTCACATTTGTAGAAAACTCACACTGTTCACATTTATAATCAACACCATCAGTGTGTATTTAACTATGCTGTTTTAAAGTAGCTTTCCATTTTGTCGTAAAATCGCATTGTTCACATTTATAGTGAATACCATCATTGTGTTTTAAACTGTGTTTTATTAAATAATTTTTCCATTTTGTTGTAAAATCACATTGTTCACATTTATAATTAACATTATTATTGTGTTTTAAACTATGTTTTATTAAAGAATCTTTCCATTGTGGTGTTTAAATTCAAATTTAAAATTACCGCCGTGTAACAGTTGGCAATTGTGACGGTAGAGTGAGGATATACTTCTAACTTCAGTTACTGTTACCTTTAGTATGCTTGTATTTTTAAGCTGGTTTTTTTATTATTAAATACAGAGTGTTGCAATTATTGTATTATTTGGGAAAAGAGAGTTTATTGGTCCTGATAATTAAAAAAGCGAGTTGCTACAACTATCAGAAGTGGGATTTGTACGTTTATTCCAATTTAAATCACTTTTACGAAGACACGAAATTTATATACAACAAAAAAAAAATGGCTTCCAATGATGAAGAGGTAACGCCACAAGAAAATGTCCACCAACATTTAGATATCACAATTGAGGACCTGGTGCAAACTACGGTAAGAGCATTGACAATTCAAAACGAATTAAAATTAAATGCCGGAGAAGTTAAAAACATGATACCGGAGTTTAGTGGCCTTCCCAATGAGGATGTTAACCATTGGTTTCGGCGCATTGAAACTGTGCGAGACAATTATAAGGTTGATCCTAAAATTTTATTGGTGACAATTATAGACAAACTAAGGGCACGTGCATTGAAATGGTTTCATTCAGTACCTGATTTAGCAGCTGTAAATTATGACGTGTTAAAATCACGTATGAAAGAAATGTACGGTTACCGCGAAAGTGTTGTTGAATTACGTCGTAAAATGGAAAATTGCAAATTTCGAAAAAACGATCAATTTGACGATTATCACAAAAAAATTTTATTGGCTAATCGACTGAACTTAACAGATTTAGAAACTATTGAATATTTAATTGATGGAATTGAGGACCACAATTTAAGAACACAAGCACGTATGCGTGGATTTACATCATTAAACGACCTATTAATATTAATGACCTTAAAAGCTTCATTAGAAAAGAAGAGTGATTTTAATTTTCGCGAGCAACAATTTAAGAAAACACAAGTGTTGTCGAGTGCAAATGTTAACTTACCTTCAAGAAATTACAAGCAGCCAAGGTGTTTCAATTGCAATCAACTTGGTCATGTTACACCGAATTGTATGAAACCCAAGAGGCAGCGGGCACAGCATAAAAAACAATCAGCAGGACATCTCTCGTTGGCGGGAGTAGTTGACGCATATCTTCGCGCAGGTCCGCCATTCGGTGCTATATCCTGGAAAAAGCCTCATTGACGTAGGTAGCGTGTCGTATAGTCCAGTGGTGGCGTGTAGTTATTGTGTTTAGTAATAACGTTTTATGGATTAATTATTACTAAAATTGTGGTGTGCTTTCCTTAGTATTATGAATACAAAAAAGTATGTTGGGGGACACGTGTGTCAGCACACAAATGTAAAACAAAAGTTATAATTGTAAGAAACATTTTTTTCGTTTTCCTAGTGATCGTATTAGGTAAGTACAAAACTTATGTTCACCACGTGCTTATATTACTTTTCCGTCGACGTGTTAAATGTGTACCCTTTCTATTTCTGTAACTAATAGTAATTGAGAATGGTGTATGTTCTGACAACAACAATATTGTATCTACTTTTGTAAATTTTAAATCTAGAAAATACTCCAGTACAATTAGGGTGGGACCCCAAATAAAATATAAAGCGCGACCTAGTTTATTCAACAGTCTTAAGGTCGCATTTAACATACTAAAAGTTTCGAAGTCTCCGTTTTGCACAACACCCCTAAATTGGGGCAGCCATATTGAAATTGTGTAACTTAAAAACCATCACAAATATCAAAGAAAAATAAGAGAATAAAATTAAAGATTAATAAAAAAATACATAAAGTAATGTAACATCCAGCACAAAAATGTTTAATTGTTATTAGTTTATATATATATATATATATATATATATATATATATGTATATATATATATATATATATATATTTAGAATTTACATCAGTTCTACATACATAAAGACAGTATCGTTTACAAAATAAATAGTTATTGATTTTGCTTGAAATACCTACATATAATAAGAAATTGGTTTATGTCCAAGTAAAATATAGTTAATAAAAATGCATACACTTACATCTAAGCACTGCCTGCTTACTTGCCTCGAATTCGCCTCGGCAAGCAATTGCAGGCTCGCCCATAAAAAGGCAATTTTTTGTCCTTGATACATAAATAACTATTTTTATAGAGCTGGAAAATGGGCAAGGCTTAGCAATAGAGAAGATCTATTGAGGAATGTAGATTCCTTACATAAGAGCCATAAGTTATGTGGAGACCATTTTGAGATTAAAATGTTTACAAATAAATTTTGTAATCGTCTCAATTATAACGCTTTGCCTGCAATATTTCCGTCGCAGGAGGGAAGTTCGAGAGATGTGCCCGCAGATCATTCATATGTCATTCCGTGCCTTCCCACTGTTATAGATTTAGAAGAGCCTCCCTTAAAGAAAGTACGTATTTTACATGATGTCACCATAACCCCAGGTACTTTTTCTCAGTAACCAAACTAATTATCTACCTAAGTAGATATCTTTACCTATACCAATCGACAGCAATTTTGATTACACTATTTTTTTAATTTAGGGTTTGCAGTCGTAGATAAAAAGGAAAACCCAAGGACAAAAGTGAGGATTTGGGAGAATTAAATTTACCAGGTATGCTGTTGTTCTTGACTGTGGTTTATCAAATTAATACACCCATCTGTTTAGATGCCAACACTGATAGTACAGGCAACAGCAGTTTGCCACCCGAATTACCGTCTCCATCATCTTCCACTCAAACTTCATTATCATTAAGTTACAACTCACCAAGGAAGGTAAAATACCGTCGTACTAATAAGTCATTGGTGCAAGAGAATGCGATGTTGCGAGAGACAATTCAAAAACTGGAGCAGCAAGTACAAAATGCGGAAGAACACATATCATGCGAACAATATCAACGCCATACATACAAATTTTGCAACTCGGTAGAAACTGCCAATTTTATCAACGCAATCATCGCTCAGGGTCAAAAGTAACCAAAAGGTCGACGATATTCCAAAGAATTTAAAAATGAATGTTTGGCCATCTACTTTACAGGTCCAAAATTGTATAAGCAATACTTAATGCACAAATTCTTTCTTCCTGGACCACAAACGCTTTTAAAAGAAATACGAGGAATATCAATAACTCCAGGGCTAGACAATTCTCAATTGTTCAAAATGTTAAAGCTGAAGATAGATTGCTTTCGAGATCTAAATAAATACTGCGTTCTGTGTGTAGATGAAATTAGCATTAAAGCTCATTTATTTTATAACCGTTCCACTGACAGTGTGGTTGGATTGGCAGAAAATGAAAAGCAAGAAAAGATGTTTAAACCTTCTTTGACTGCATGTGTTTTGTTGTTAAGGGGAATTTATTCTAAGTGGAAACAACCTCTGGCTTACTATTTTTGCCATACATCCTGTACAGCCGAATCATTAAAAGCTATTGTTTCAGAGGCAGTACATAAGTCAAATTATCTGGGCTTAAAACTTTGGGCCTTGACGACAGATATGGGGTCTAATAATGTACAGTTAGCTAAATTATTAAATGTTAGTTCAGATCAACCCTTTTTTACTATTAATGATCAAAAAATTGTATATATGTTTGATATTCCTCATATCATAAAAGCCATGAGAAATATGCTAATGAAATATGATTTCTACATTGACAACCACGTGATCTCTTGGAAATTTATTAAAATGTTTTACGAGCATGACAAAAAATATCCAATAAGAGCGGCACCAAAATTATGCGATTCTCATATTACACCATCAAATTTTGAAAAAATGAAAGTGAAATTTGCAGCCCAAGTTTTTAGTGCCAGTGTGTCGTCCAGCATGAATTTGTATATTAGATTTGGATACCTTCCTTCAGAAGCTATGAAAACTTCAGAATTTGTAGAAAGAATGGACAAGTTGTTTGACATTTTAAATTCGTCACAAACTTCAGCTTCGAAAAATATAATGCAGCTTTTAAAGGACTTGATTATCAATTAGAGTTTTTAAATGACTGTTTCCGTTTTTTCCAAAGGCTAGAGTTAAGAGATAAAAATAACGTTAATGTTACCAACAGAATGAAATTTCTGAAATGTTTAAAGGTTTCAATTAAAAGTATTTTGAACCTATGGGATAATTTGAAAGCTGCTAATTACGACTATCTTTTACAAGAAGATTAAATCAAGATGCCTTGAAAACCATTTTGGCAAAATACGCCAACTAAATGGAAATTCTATAAATCCAACGCCAATTCAGTTCCAACGTTCATTTAGAAAATTACAATGTGTAAATTTGTTTCATTCAGGGACCGAAAATTGCGAAGCCGATTCTGATCCACCATTAATGAAATTAAAGGATATATCAGTAACAGAGACACCAGTAACTATGACAAACCCCTTAGATATAAATAGATTAATTAATTTAGATTACCAGAAAAATGACATTTTGGAGAAAACTTTATTCGGTATATATGTGGTTATTTGCTGAAAAAATCTCTTGAACATCATAGCTGTGACATATGCATTAATTATTCTAAAGCGCATGATGAACTAGACGACACTTCTCTTTTTTGCTTTTTTAAAGCATATGAAAATGCTCACGGTGATGTTTTTGGAAATTTACAAATGCCCCATAACGATTTTGTTAATTTTATTACTCAAATTGAAGTTATATTTCAAAGAAATTTTGAGTCGTTCATTGTTAAATCAAATATATGTAACAGATTTTTAGATATTTGCAATTTGATACCATATGATCAACCCTGTCCAAAATTCCCCAAAGCAATTATTATTAAATTATACTTAAGAGTACGACTTTATTACACTTTAAAACATATAAATATAAATTTTAAATGTACCAACAAAAATAAATTAATGATATGGCGTAATCAGTAATAAATATAATCTTTTATAAATTATAATCATTTCTATATTACTTCTTTATTTCCTTACAAATAAATTACGGATACATTATACATTTAAAATGCGGTTTTTATAAACTAACCTTGGAAATAAGATTATTTTGAGTCAGGACCTGCATAGATAAAAGAAGGAGGACCTGTCTTTTAGCACGTAATGGCGTCCTCAAGGTCAAATTCTAACGCAAACTAGATCAAAGGCACCGCCTGAGAGTTGTTCTGCTGATTGTTTTTTATGCTGTGCCGCGGGGTTCCTGTTATGAATGTGGCGATATGGGTCATCGAATTACAGATTGTCCAGTACGTGTAGGCCGCATTGCTGGTAATACACCGACAGCGTCCCTGGTGGAAATAACACCTGAAGCACCTATGCCGTATATTTTACCGATTACGCTAGATAGGTATAATTTAAATTTGGAATGTATCATTGATAGTGGCAGCCCGATTTCACTTATTTCTATTAATTATGTCATCCCAGTACACTTAAAAATTTATGAAAAGGAAAATTAATTATTGTGGCATAAATAATTCACCATTAACAATTTTAGGAATTTATGAAGATAATATTATTATAGAAGGGCACCATTGTCATATCAAATTTTATGTGGTACCTAACAGTACCATGACTTACCATTGTTTATTAGGTCGTGACTTTATTTTACATTCCAATTTATCTGTAACATTTTCCGATAAAGTATGCATTACTGAAAAATCTGAAAATGTTACTGTACCTAAGCAAGAAAATAATATTGCTTACAATGACATCATGCTTATCGATGTTCAACAAGATGAATCAGTATCATTAAAGATTAATGATAATTTAGATTATGAGATTAAAAATAAAGTTATTGATGTCTTTGAGAGCAACTATTTGAATTATGATAGACCTTTGAAACCTGATTTACATTACGAAATGAATATTATTGTAAAATCTGATCATGTTCCATTTTCTTTTAGACCTAGACGATTATCTTACGAACAGAAGGATCAGTTAGCCATAATTTTGGATGATTTGACTAAAGAAGGAATTATTCGTCCTAGTAATTCGAAGTATTGTAGTCCAATTGTTCTAGTTAAAAAAAAAAATTCTGATAAGTATAGATTATGTATTGATTACAGAGAATTAAATAAGGTTACCATAAGGGATCATTATCCGATTCCACTCATCGACGATCACTTAGACTGTTTAAAAAATAAGCAGTATTTTTCCAGCTTGGACTTAAAAAATGGGTTCCACCAGATTTCTTTGAGTCCAAACTCTATTAAATACACATCATTTGTAACGCCATTGGGCCAATTCGAATATATTAAAGTTCCTTTTGGATTATCCAATTCACCTTGTTTTTCAAAGATATTTAAATATGATTTTCTCTGAACTCATTAAAAATCACAAAATACTTTTATATTTGGATGATTTATTAATAGCCACGAATACAATTGATGAACATTTACAAATTTTAAAAGAAGTTCTCATACTATTAAATAGAAACCTTTTAGAATTACGATCAGACAAGTGTTACTGGTTACAAACAGAAATAATTTATTTAGGGTATTTAATTAATAAAGAAGGTATTAAACCTAATCCTCAAAATGTTTTAGCTGTTTCAGATTACCCTATTCCTAAAAATAGTAAAGAGATACAACAATTTTTAGGATTAGCTAGTTATTTTAGGAGGTTCATACCAAACTTTTCAATTGTACCAAACCTTTGTATGACCTAATAAAGAAGCAGGCTGTATTTAAATTTGAATCGTGTGAATTAGAATCATTCAGTGAATTGAAAAATAAATTAGTTAACAGCCCCATTTTGGCAATCTATTCCCCAACCTTAGAAACGGAATTGCATTGTGATGCATGTTGCAGAGGTTTCGGAAGTGTATTATTACAATAAACAAGAAAACAATATATTTAGACCTGTATTTTATTTCAGTAAAAGAACTACCGATTTAGAATCCAAACTTCACAGCTATGAATTAGAAATGCTAGCAATAGTATACTCCTTAAATCGTTTTCACATTTATTTACATGGAATCAAATTTAAAATAGTTACCGATTGTAACTCCATTAAATTAGCTCTTAATAAAAAAGAAATAAATCCTGAGATTAACCGTTGGGCACTTACCCTTCAAAATTATAATTATGAATTAGAACACAGAAGTAGTAATAAAATGAGGCATGTAGATGCTTTAAGCCGAGCACCAATTATTTTAGTTTTAGATGAGAATACATTTGAACAAAACTTGTCGATCGCTCAAAATTTAGATTCCCAGATTCAAAAAATTAAAACAGACTTAAATCTAGCACAGAGTAAAGACTATGAATTAAATAACGGACTTGTTTATAAAAAGATTAAAAACGACATCAGATTTTATGTTCCTAGAACTATGGAAGATAAAGTAATTTTTAATTCACATGATAAATTAGAGCATGTAGGCATTGATAAAAGCTATGAATATATTAGACGATGTTATTGGTTTCCGAGCATGAAAGATAAAGTTAAAACTTATATTAGTAACTGTTTAAAATGTATCACTTTTAGTCCCAACAGTGGGAAAGTTGAAGGTTCATTGTACAATATTCCCAAAGGGAATAGACCATTTTTAACTTTACACATTGACCATTATGGTCCTCTTGAAAAAACTACTTCTGGAAAGAAATTTGTTTTTGAAGTTATTGACGGTTTTACCAAATTTATAAAGCTGTATGATGTTAAAAGCACTAAATCCATTGAAGCTATTCATAAACTTGAGATCTATTTTTCAAATTATAGTCGACCTGTTCGTATCGTTTCTGATCGAGGATCAGCATTCACTTCCTTAGAGTTTGAAAAATTTCTGAAAACTAATAATATTATTCACGTATTAGTAGCAACTGGTTCTCCAAAATCTAACGGCCAGATAGAACGTACTAACCGTGACTTAACACCTATGTTAGCAAAACTTACCACTTTAAAAAACAAATGGGATAAACATTTAGAGCAGGTAGAATTTGCAATCAACAATTCATTTTGCAGAAGTATCAATTCTTCTCCTTCAGAATTATTATTCGGAGTAAATCTAAGAGATCCAAATGATTATTTAAGAAATTATTTGAGTGACAAAAAAGAACTTAGAGAGCTTGAAACGATTAGGGAAAATGCTAGTGCTAAAATTGATAACTTACAAGAATATAATAAAAAATATTTTGATAAAAAGCATAACACCCCCCATAAATATGTAGTTGGTGATTATGTAATGGTAAAAAATGTAGATTCAACACCCGGCGTAAACAAGAAATTAATTCCCAAATTTAGAGGTCCTTATGAGATCAAAAAAGTCTTGGATAATGACCGTTATGTTATACAAGATGTTGAAAATTTTCAGTTGACTCAAAAACCATTTGAAGGTATTTTTGGACCTGAAAATCTTAGATTATGGCTTACTGTCTAAAAACTTATTATATACTTACTTGTATGTATTACTTATGTTTAACTTTATGTAAACATATCAAATTTATATTTATGAACTTATGATTACTTATTTATGCTTATATACTTATGTACATTTACACACATTTGAATCTTTATGTAATATTTACTTATGTTACTTATGTATTTACAGGGTTAGGATGTGTTGTGTGTAATTATGTATTAGAATTATGTTTAAACTTATAGTGATTAAACATTTTATTATTTAAATTAGATCGGGACGATCTAATTGTCAGGATTGCCGAACTGTGGTGTTTAAATTCAAATTTAAAATTACCGCCGTGTAACAGTTGGCAATTATGACGGTAGAGTGAGGATATACTTCTAACTTCAGTTACTGTTACTGTTACCTTTAGTATGCTTGTATTTTTAAGCTGGTTTTTTTATTATTAAATACAGAGTGTTGCAATTATTGTATTATTTGGGAAAAGAGAGTTTATTGGTCCTGATAATTAAAAAAGCGAGTTGCTACACCATCTTGTTGTAAAATGACATTGCTCACATTTATAATTAACACTATCATTGTGTGTTAAACTATGCTGTATTAAATTACATTTCCATTTTGTTGTAAAATAACATTGTTCACATTTATAATTAATATTATCATTGTGTTTGAAACTATGGTGTTTCAAATTAGCCTTCCATTTTGTAGTGTTTTAAACTATGCTTTATTAAACGATCTTTCCGCATTGTTGTAAAATCACATTGCTCACAATTATATTTAGCTTTCGAAGAGTGTTTCACTATATGGTTTATTAAATACCGTTTCACATTTGTAGAATATTCACACTGGTCACATTTATAATCAACACTATCAGTGTGTATTAAACTATGCTGTTTCAAAGATTTCAATTTTGTCGTAAAATCACATTGTTCACATTTATAGTTAGTACCATCATTGTGTTTTAAACTATGTTTTATTAAAGAATTTTTCCATTTTGTTGTAAAATCACATCGTTTACATTTATAATTAACATTATCATTGTGTTTTAAACTATGCTTTATTAAAGAATCTTTCCATTTTGTTATAAAATGACATTGCTCACATTTATAATTAACACTAGCATTGTGTGTTAAACTGTGATGTATTAAATTACCTTTCCATTTTGTAGTAAAATCACATTGTTCACATTTATAATTTACACTATCATTGTGTTTTAAACTATGCCTTATTAAAGAACCTTTCCGTTTTGTTACAAAATGACATTGTTCACATTTATAATTAACACTATCATTGTGTTTTATTAAACTATGCTGCATTAAATTACCTTTCCATTTTGTTGTAAAATAACATTGCTTACATCTATAATCAACACTATCATTGTGTTTTATTAAACTAGATTTATATTTTGTTGAAAAATCACACTGTTCACATTTATAATTAACATTGTGTTGTAAACTAAGCCGTTTTAAATTTTTTTTCGATTTTCTCAAATAATCACATTTGTGTTTAGAAGTGTGACTTTTTAAATTGTATTTTACCTTTGTGTTTGTTGAACACTCGGCTTGATTATAGGCAGGTACTATATTTATAGCGTGTTGAACACTACTTTCTCTTATGTTACCTAATTCACTTGCATCCCATTTTCTTCTTTTATTATAACATTAATGTTACCTACTTCACCAGTGCTGATATTTTCTTCTTTTATGATATTATTTAGAATAAAATGTCGATTACTTAATAACAAATGTATTGGTCCTTCCTCGTTAGGTTCAAGTTTAACAAGTTTCATATCAATTTCAGAAGACATCTGGAAGCGCTTATATTGCTGAATCAAAGATCGATAAGCTTGGATCGGCTTGGTTCAAGTAAATGGGGCAATAAACATATGGATATATGATGATGTAACGGTATTACCGTAGAGAAAATACTATACACCGATTACTAACACTTATAGATACTGCACGGCCATATTACCACTTGTTTACAAATACAATAGCGCCACGTTACGGATGAGAGATGAAACAATTTCAAACTGGCGCGGAAAATTTAAAATGAATGAATTTTGTAAAACATGTATATACTTTACCAGTAAAAGAAAATGATTGTATACCAACATACTTTATTATTATTATTTAGCTTATGCTATTACATAAAAAAACAACATATCTTAATGAAGTTATATAAACCAAAAAACCCATTAAACTTTACATCACTTATCTACAATAAAATAAAAATGAGCTAAAGTAATAATAAAAATCCTATAAATCCATGAATTATCTATCTATCTAATGGCCTAACCCCTCCTGGTTTCACGAAAACGGTTTTTGGGAATTGATTCTTAATTTTTTTTGCTGATGTTTTCGCTGAACTGAAATAGTTATTTTTGCAACAACTACGTAAAATCAAGTATTTTCGCACTAATCGTAGTTGATTTAGGTACGTGTTTCAAACAACATTTTTTGTTAAAGCTACCAAATACACATTCAAACCTTTTATTACGTCAGGCTAAAGTGATGAGCAAATATTTCTCGAAAATAGTGGAATTCGGAATTTAATTACCACGTCACTATATTAACCAGATTGAATCCGGAAAAGACTCATTTTTACGGACTTAAATGTCAAAGAACACAACATTTATTGTATGCGAAAGTTCAAGAATACAAATATGTCGTATGACAGTTGAAATTACATTAACCTAGTGCAGAACACTGCAGTCTCCAAGCAGTTTTTGAAATACCCCAACTATTTGAATTACAACAAATTATAACCGAGCCAAGCCCACTAGTCTTACCGAGAATAGTAGTTCTCTAATTGATTTAGCCATTACGAACCATAACAATCGAATTTTGAAATCAGGAACAGAAGACTTTTCTGACTTGATTATAGACCACAACCCAATCTACTGCTCTATCATCATTGAGATATCTTGTACTCATTCAGAAGTGAGGAAAGTCAGATCATTTTCTAGTATTAACAGAGAGAACCTTTATGATGATGCAGGGAAAGCAAACTGCGATGATATTTATTCTACACAAGACATGGATGAGAAGGTAAAACTGTTCAATAAAAGTATATTGTCACTTTTTGATAAACATGCACCGCTAGGGCTGTTAAGATTAGCCCCAAAAAGGAAAAATATCCTATATAACATAACATTCAGAATGGTCACCCCGAAGGATTAAGAAAAAAATTGTTTAGCATAAAATCTAACGCTGTGGGAAGAAATGGGGATATCGATAAGTATGCTACAACTACTGCTCCCTTTCTGTATTTTACCGCTGACACTTATTACAAACATTTCGATGGAAATATAACATAATTATTTGATAACAGTATCATTTGTCGTTGTAGTTCTGCATTATTAAGATTTGCAATACCATGTGCTCTGTGTGATACTAGAGATGGTGACAATGAAACTGCTGGCTCCAAATACTAATTGCCAGTTTGTGCGATTCATACGTCAACAGTCATTGAACTCAACTTATTAATATTTAATAAACACTTAATGTTTTTAAAAATAGATGAGCATGAATCATCTTGACACTTAAAACTTGGTTTTTCAGCAAATTATTTAATAACATTGTTTTAAACGTACCTACCAACAAAATTGGAAGCTGTCGGGTTGACATTCCGTTTTCCACAAATTCGCACTTGACCAAAAGGTCCCAGAATGTATGTAAAGGATTGGTTTTTTAAATAATTCCAAATATTAATAGTAAATTTACAATTAAAAGTCATATTGGAATCTGAAAAAAAAGCAGCAACAAATTATACAGACATCAGTATATAATGCAGCCTAAACAATTAAACCTTAACTGATCGCCCGAGTTTATTTACCTAAGGTACTAGCTAACTGCAAAGTAGATGCAACTCGCTGGCTGAATACTTGTGCCGAACATTTCACCTTCAATTTTTCTGATCTTATTGCCATACGCATGCTAGACCGTTAAATATGAAAGTAACCTACGATCTCCTATCGTTTTGGGCCCATAATCATGTTTATACAGTGTGGCTACTGACATCAATATATAATACAGCCTAAACAATTAAACCTTAACTGATAGTTTATTTACCTATGGTACTAGCCAACTGCCAAGTAGTTGCAACTATTTGGCTGAATATATGTGCTGAATAATTCACCTTCAATTTTTGTAATCTTATTACCATACGCATGTTCGTCAGTTAAATGTGGAAGTAACCCAAGATCTCCTGTAGTATTGGGTCCATTATAGTTTTTATGTAGCTATTCCCGGTCCATACTGTAATTCCTTATTAATAAAATTATTCCTAATTCCTTTTAGAAGATAATAAGAGATATATTTTAAAATTTTCAATCTCAAAAATTCCATTTCTATGCTTCTCACCTCTCCTTAAATAATTTTCCTTTGTTGCGCTGAAAAGGGAGCGTATGACTTTGCTTTTTTCTTGTGGACTGGTCACAAACTATTGCTAAAGGTTTCAAACCCATAAAAAGCAGCTTTTTCAATATATATATATATATATATATATATATATATATATATATATATATATTGTAATGGTAAAATAAATCAAAATTTAATTATAATTAAAACGATATGAATCTTTGATGGGGATAGAGTTCTAATTTGTATTTGTAAATAATTTTTTTATTATGCACCGCACTAGCTCAAATCTTTGTTGGGGATAGGGTTCTAATTGTTGGGAAATTAAATATAATATATTATTTGATGCATATTTAATGTTTTTATAATATGAATTGAATTGACATATTGCATTTAAAAGTACTACTGGTATTATTAACTGGTTCTATATTATGTGGATTCCACGTTATATCAAAGATCTTGTATGTTAAATGTGCCTTACTAAAATTTGTACCATAACGCATGCGTTGCGTATTCAATGAACTCAAATACCAAACTGTCAGATTTGCTAAATGATGACTTCTTAAAATTGTGATTTTAACTTGGTAATTGAAATTGAAATTTGAAAAGAAAACTAAGTTTTACAGATGTTTGCACAGTTATTGCATAAACATTTACACCTATACATGAAATAATAAATGCAGGAAATCACACAAATAAAGAACACAAATAGCAGGGTTAAGATTAAAAATTAACTCACATGCGCATCGTCATATCTGCAAACGGATGTTTTCATACAGTTGGTTCCAATTATACACGTAGGCTCTTTCTAATCGATGATCGAAGTTACTGATCCACCAAGTTCGCTGCTGCAATACTTCCAATAATTTCACACTGTCCCTCGGATTAATGGTTGCTTTTGTTGTGGTAAACGTGCTTATTATTTGCTTAAACGTTTCACTCAACCATTAAATTTATTGATAGTAATATTTATTTAATTGTTTTAAAATGTTTCAATAATTATCGGTTTATGTAATGTTTTAAAGTTGTAGAAATTTTAAATTAATATCACTTTTCTTTTTAGCATCCGAATGGAATATCAATTATTAAAATGTCGCAGCAGGAATAAAATACCAGTTGGAAACAAAATTAATAAAATTTTATTTTCGAAAACGTAACCACAAATAAATTTTAACATCCGAACTTTTTTAAACTCGTCAAACATAAATCGTAACAACTGTTAAATTCAACTCGTAATAAACTTTACGAACAAGGAACTATATCGGTAACCTAACTTTATTTTAACAAATGTAGGTTAATAACAATTGTTTCTGAACTTCTCGTCTCTGCGTTAAACTTGTATTAAAATCTCCCGATAATAAATGTGGTTAATATAACTTACTTGTTAACACAAACACCACACTTTTTCAATAAATTTTTAAACTTGCAAAACAACTGGAAGAAATATAGAGAAAATAGAGACAGATTCTGCTCAGGAACAATTCTTTATATACCCTTCTGTTAGTTACAACATTTTCAATTTTTTTTTAGAAATCCAAACAATGTAACCAAGTCTGTGATTGGTCAGAATAAATTCGAAAACTTAACTAAATTATAAATTATGCTATAACCTTCTTATATAGCTACTGATTTAAATTTTAAAAACAGAAATGAAATCTATGCAAGATTCCGCACAATTTGATACTACACTTGGTATACTCTCTTAAAAATTTTACGAATTGACTAATTCTAAACTGAATTTGCTTATATCTAAAAAATCTTACTTTCTACACTTAAATTAACTACGTATTCGTGATCTGGACAAAAATTTGAATTAGAAAACATTTATTATATGTCCAAAATCTTAAATTTAGAGGAAAATTCTGTTTAACATAGGAAAATTTGTATAGTTAACCTCATTTCACTACATTTATGTTCAAATGACTTGTACAAAGTAAATTACTGCATGGAAATGAGGAAAACCTCCTATTAATCACATTAACAATTTATTTTAAGCTCATGTTACTCTAAAAAACTAGAAATTTGTAAAAAAAGCTTTAAATTTAAAACTTAACCTAACTTAATTTAAATGTACAAATAATTTGCGTTTATAACGTTCAAATTAATCAAAATGTTATTCTTATAACTTACAAAATCTGTCTTTAGCATTTTCAATGTTCACTTTCCTTGTATCGTTTAAATTTTAGTCACTTTAACAAACCATATTGTCTAACACATTTCTTCAAAAATCTTACACAAAAATGTATCTGCATGTAAATTTCTTTATGTTAAATTGTTCTGTACATCGTTCTTAATGTTTACTATGCACCACTTTGTTTGTGGCACATCCACTTCCATTAATATTGTGAGTAATAATTAAATTATGTTCGTACTGTAACCCTTTCTCGAATTTTTACATCTTTCCTGCGTTTTACCTTACTTATAATATGTCCCTAATATAAACATAACTCTACACTGTATGTTAAACACCTGTAAAACACCCAAATGCCAAAATACTTTAAGTGAACTGTAATTTAATGAAACAAAGCAATTGTTTACCAAATTACATCACTTAAATGCATCGTAAAAGTATCGTAATTGAACTCAAATTGTTCTATAGAAATTACAAGCTTAAACTCTCCAATCCCTGTCATAATCTTATCTAACCATCTCAATATATATATATATATATATATATATATATATATATATATATGTGTGTATATACAGGGTGAGTCAGTTTTTTGTAAACGAACTTTAACAGGAGATAGAACACATGTTTCTAAGAAGAAAAGTTTCTATAAACATATGTCGTAGAAGGCTTCGTTTCCGAGATACAGGGTATTGAATATAATTTTTTTTTCTCAAATTTTCATTATAACTCATAAACGAATGCTTAGATTTTTTTCATGTTGGGGGGATAATGTCTATTAATTAAGGGGCATAAAACAAGCGATAAGAATGTTCACAAACTTGCACAGTGGCGGAGTGGAGGGGGTGCTCAACCCCTTTCATAAACAGAACTTCTACGCCAATGACTATTTAAAAAAAAAACTGTTATTTTCATTATCTACATACAGTTTAACAAAAATAATGTACCTTCATGTGTTCTATCTCCTGTTAAAGTTTATCTACAAAAAACTGACTCACCCTGTATATATATATATATATATATATATATATATATATACGAAGATTTCTTTGATGTATTGATATTTTGGTCTTCCTCGGTTTGACAACACCTAACAAAGTGGCTGTTTAAAAGGTTTACGTATACCACACGGCACGAAAACTGAAGTGTAGTTTTGCATTTTCATATTTTCTTAATTTGTCAACACCCTGTACATCTGAACTAAATTTTGCTATGGTAACCTCATTTTTTTGACAAGCAGAATTTTTTTATAAAGAGTGACTTTTTGTCCTAAAATCAATAATAAAAATTTGTCTCCTCTTGTCAATTCTATCCTGGGACACAGTGTATACTCTGTTCCATCTTGTTTTGCATTGGGACAGCACTGTCAAAAGAATAAAAAGTCGAGGAAATACTTTTATTTGATCATACTGTAAATCTAGTAACAAAATGCACGCGTATTCTTATTTAGGTCTTGAACGGTCAATGGTGGTCAAATTTTTGACCTTGAGAGATTGAACAATCGGAGTCTACATTTTATAGACAACACAACTGTTGAACGCGTTCACCAGTGCTCAGCGGCTGGAAGTTAGCGAAAGTGATAGCTCGCTGACCTCCAGCCTAGACAAAGACAGCCCCAGCCGTAGGGTACTGATAAACGCGCTCACTGTTGTGGAAGATTATTATTAAACGACCGGACAGGTACAAAACATGGAAAAATGATAACTCATGGTTTAAAATGTTTTAGATACCCAAGGACGAATATGAATCATCGTGGAATTTCGTCTCAAACTGTTCCTATTTTATTTAGAACTGGACATAGGATTTGGCCATGTTTTACTCGGGCAGAAGCTATTCTCTTACCGACAGCATTTTATTCAGCTTTAACTCTAACTTGACGTATGTATTCCATTTTTATGTTTTTAGTGTAGAATAAAGCAAAACACAGTAAAAGATTTTTTTAGTTGAATTTGATGATTTTTATTTTTAATAAAACTCTTTATTCTTAGTGGTACAAACGGAACACCGCATTCTTTATCATTAGGTACACCTGAACGTAAAAAAAAAACTTGTATTAACGTATAAAAAACTAAAGTTAAAATCAATTAAGCTTGAGTATGTACATTACTTTAATTTTTTCTTCAGACGTCAATAACAGATAAAATTTTAAACTTCACCTGACAACGTTAAAGTTTGACATTTTCACCAGCGGCTGCAAAAGTCTTTTGCATCCCCTCGAAGCGTAATGTAAGTTAATAGCTCAAACACTCAATTTGGAAAACAACGAAAACAAATTTATTGTTTAAAGTTATAAAGATTAAAAGTACAATGATTAAAACTAACATTTTCTCGAAAATAAAATCCGCCAGAGGTAACAGTGGACTTCTCGCTGCGTTCTAAGGAAATGGTCTTTAATTCTTCCTCTTTTCAAGGCTGTCTCTTTTTTTTGCTAGAGAGTCTTCAATATAACGCTCAGCTACAGTGCTGGATTTCCTGCCACCATGGCGCTCCAAGCACATTAAATCTACGCCGCCGTCCACCAACAGTGTAGTTGAGATTCTGCTTAGACAATGCCCTGTGTATTCTGTATAGTTGGCTAATTTTAAGAAAAAAACTACCTCCCTAGGAACACTACTTATTTTATGGATTCCAATCACCGCTCTTGAGCATTTTCCATTTCCATGTTTCAAAAAAAATCGGCGATCATTCATATCTCGTGGGCGCAAAGCAACACATTTGTTACATAAATTTAGGAATCTGGAATTTTAATATGTAGCAGAGTTTTCAGGTTCTCAATGTCGTCTACCTTCATCTTCACCAATTCATAGCAACGACATGCCCCTGAGATACCAATAATCAAAACTATCTAAAAAAATACAAAATATAAAGTATTTGCTTATATCTACGCCATGTTTAATGCTCAATAATGATTTTATCATCGAATATTGGGACCACATTGTCGAGCTTTTCATTTTCATTTTTGTTACTAATTCGGCAAAATAAGCTAACATTACGGTTTCAGAGTAGCTTTTAATATTTTTTTCATCGCACCATTTTATAAATTGCTGAAAAGCACGTTCATAGGTTTTGCTCGATCTTGTAGGTCGGTTACGAACGTAAGCCCCATCCAGCGTAAGCGCTTTGTGATTTTTATTACAATCGCTTAACTTCACAAAAAAGAACTTAGCGTTTTCGCTCATCGTTCCGGAATCGTAATCTTCTCCACTTCGAAGTTAGATCTGTCACTGCTTGCATAAAGATAATAGGAAGAAGCGGTCATCAGTAGAGGAGCCACAGCCTAGCCGAAAGCAGGAGCCGCCGAAATATAGCAGCAGCAGCGAAAGAATTCCAGAAGCATCCAGGAAACCGCCAACACAGGACCGACGTGGTAGGTTGCCGTTTAATAAAAAATAATTTTTATTTTCTATTTGGGTCTCCGATTTCCAAGTCTTTATTCCTCGGGGTCTGACTGCACCTCGGCGGAGACCCGGTCTTTCTCTAATCAATTTTTAATTTGATTTATCCTATTTCACTTTTAAACCTACTAATAACAACCGCGATGGTTAAACACGGTCGCCACCGTGCTACCCTAACGGTTGTCCCCAACCCCCGACCCCGTCCGCCCACCCATACCACCACACACCTCATACACCACACAATCCTACGCACACACACTCGTTTCACCTTCACCATCCTCACGTACACGCTCCCATTCAGACGCCTCATCCATTTCCACTTCATCCACTCACTCCTACATTTCAACACGTTCCACTGTCTCCACAAAACCACACAAACACACACACACACGCACGCACGCACGCACGCACGCACGCACGCACACACGCACGCACGCACACACACACACACCTGTCCACCTGTCCACCTGTCTCTTACCTACACCCGCTCTCTTAACTACATCCGCTCAACCACCTGTACCCACATTGAGTCCTACACCTGTTAACCCCAATCCTAATCCTTTACCCACCCGCTCACAATCCTCGAAATATTGCGTCCGCAATATCCCAAAATCCATTACAAGTCAGAAATCCCTTTTTAATTCCCTAAAACCCTTTAACCTTCCCTGGTTGAATTTGACATTCAACCACAACCATATCTGTCTCTTAGAAACCTCTTCTCCCTTGCCGGATGGTACGCAGCTTAGACTACGACACCATTTCGGTGATCCTTCAGTAACCCTTTATCAACTGTCCGGTCCCCGTCCATCCAACTCCAATCCTAGACCTCCCTCCTTTTCCTGCGTGATTCGTCACGTAGATAAGGATATTCTAGTCGAAGAGATCCTCGCTACCATCGATATTCCGCATGTGAGGAAGACCGTTCGTATCACCTCTAACGCGACGAACACCCCATCATCCCTCATCCGTATCATTACCTCTTCACAGGCCACCATTGAATACCTCCTCGCACGCGGTGTCGTCATGTTCGATCGACACTACCGTTGCGAACCTTCCCTCATCCCGAAGTACTGCTCCACCTGCACGCAGGTGGGACATACTTCTGAGGAGTGTCCTTCCCGTACCATCCGCTGTCCTAACTGTGGCGAAAGTCACAGATCCTCGTCATGCAAATCCGCCGCCAACCCAAAGTGTAACAACTGCGAGGAAGCGCATCCCACCTATTCCTTCCAGTGCCGGAAGCGACGGGAACCTACCAGTTCCCCGTCGATCCTATCCTGTCTTCCGAAGAGTCCGACTCGGAAGACGCAGCCCACCTCAAACCTTCTCCCGATACCCAATCCTTATCCATTAAGGACTTCTTGCAAGTCCTTACCCACGCCCTTATCGGTATGTTTCCTGACCGGCGAGATAGGGTTGTTCGGACAGTAGACTCGCTATCCCAAACCTTCTTCCAATTTCAACGCGTATCACTCATTCCTAAACAATAACCACCACGGAACCGCCCTCTTAATTAAAAACTGCTTCCCATCCACTCCTTTTCAACTTCCTGCGCACCTACAGCATTTCGAATGTGTTGCTGTGACGGTACACTTTCCCACTCCTATAATATTTATATCATATTATAACCCGCCAGGCCACAATTCCATATCCGATGCTCTTCTAATCTATGCATCTAGCCTCCCCAACGCAGTAATCCTAGGTGATTTCAATGCTCGCCACACCCAATTTGGTGACACAGCAACGAATGGCAACGGTAACAGACTTTCATCTGCTCTGTAGCAGTTGCTGCTCCTGCGAATCGCCAACACACAGCCAACCTACTTCGGCTTAGGTACCTCAATAATAGACTACATCATAGTCTCCTAACCCATAGCTCACTATTTCGATCGTGAGTGCATTTTAGGCACCACGATCACATCATATCACATTCCCCTACTGGTTAAAACTTCATTTTGTCCAGCCCCCCTTCACCCCCTCAATACATAGTCATTAAAGATTATTCAAAAGCAGACTGGAATGTGTTCTCCGAATACATCTCCAACAACCTTCCCACACCTAATCTCCAAACGACCCAAGATCTCGAGAGAGCCACTAGAGACCTAACTTCCGTTATTGCGGAAGCGGTCGATAACTCTGTCCCATTAAAAAACATCGACATTTCTCGAAAACCGCTCCCACGGCACATTGTGAACTGGATCAAAGAGAAAAGGCGAATCTATTGTCAATTCTTGCGATCCAGCGACCCGGCTCTCAGGACCGAATACAATCGCCTTAACGCCTTAATCAGGCGAGAAACCAATAAACACTCTGAAGACTCCTGGACCAAAGCCACCTCCCAGCTTGATTGTATAAATGGTAAACTCTTCTGGCAACAGTTTGATAGACTGACCAAAAGAAATCCCACCTAACCGACCTTCAGGGCAACCTAATCTCCTCCAACCAAGGAAAGGCCGATTTCTTTGGTCACCACCTCCAATACATTTTCTGATCCCCAATTTGATAACCAATTCAAGGCACTCCTTGAGAGCCGCCTTGAAGATGTCCGTGCCCTTAACCTTCCCGAAACCCTACTCGATAACGAGAGTCCTTTTTACGCCCCTATCACGCCCGACCAGGTCAGCTCATATTTCAAAAAAGGTAAAAATTCTGCCTCAGGTCATGACGGCCTAAACCGTAAAATTCTCCGCCACCTACCCGACCCAGCCCTCCGTTTAGTTTCCACTATTTACAATAAATGCCTTACCCTATCATACTTCCCGACGGACTGGAAATCGGCCTCCACCGTCATGATACCTAAACCCCACGCTGATCTTACCTCACCCTCCTCCTGCAGACCAATCTCCCTCCTGAGCTGCCTCGGAAAATGATTTGAGCAGATTCTAGCCAGGCGACTCAGGGACCACCTAGAATACAACGACCTCCTTCCTAACAGCCAATTCCGTCCTAACCGAACGTTTCAGGATCCCTTGTTGAAGCTGTTTACAGAGACCACCAGAGCTTTCAATCACAAGCAATGCAATCTGGCTGTGTTTCTGGACATTAAGCAAGCATTTGACATGGTCTGGCACGCCGGTCTCCTGCAAAAGATCCAAAACCTTAACATACCCGACCCTTCGCTAGACTCCTACTCTCGTACTTGACCAATCGGTCAGTTCGGGTCAAAGTAGGGAAAACCTTCTCCGATCCGTTTCAACCTACAGCAGGCGTTCCGCAAGGTTCTGCCTTAGCCCCTATCCGTTACACCATCTTTGCATCCGACATTCCCGAAGTTACCCAACTCGGAGTAGTTGTTGCGCAGTTCGCGGATGACACCGCCTTCTGGGCGGTTAATCGGAACAGCGAAACGACCTCCCGTCTCATATCCAAAACCCTACGGTACTTCTCTAACTGGGCGAACCAGTGGAGAGTCTCCGTCAATCCCACCAAAACCCAAATAATCCTTTTCCGACATCCTCATTACGCAGAGGATAAGTTCCCCATTCTTACCTCCAGAAACGTCTCCCTCACCCTTAACCAAGAAAGGCTCACACTCCACGATAAAATCACCTACCTAGGAATCCTCTTCGCTAGAACCCTCAATTGGCTCCCCGATGTAAAAAAAACACTAAACAGGATTAGAAACTGCGCAAACCTACTGGGCGCCCTTCGGGGTAGAATCACAGGTTGTCACCCCAAAACACTTCTACACACATATAAAACATACATCCGCCCTGTTATGGATTTCCGAGCTCCTATATACACAAACATTAATCCCAATCACCTTTCCTCAATCGCCTCCTGTGAACGCCGAATTTTTAGACGGATACACAGGTTACCCCTCAGGTACCCTAATGACCTCACCCTACACCACGCCAATATACCCCCAACAAACCGTATCCATAAACTCCAGGAAAACTTCGCCTATAAAAGAATTTTCGGCAACACTATCCCAACCAAAAATCCTTACCACTCCCTACAACTACCAAATTAAAATTCAAACATCCTCCCGCAATCTTCACACAACTCCTCGACGACCTCCCCGAGGAGGTAGAGAATCCCTCGATAATACCCCATATACCCTCCGCATCCCCCCCATCTATTCGATGACGACCCAGCATGTCACCGGCCAACGATCTAATTAATCACACTGCACACCACACCATACTAACCCACACGCACACTTAAACCCAACCACACACTACAAGGAACGTAAGTCTTCTATGTTAATATATGCGACTATGATAATCGTATGTCGACACTTACGATAATATTCTGACACTCCCCATTTTGACGTTTTTTTTTATTGTTAGTTTAATTTCCCTTTTATACGTTTTACTTCATATATTACATAAAAAACAGTTTTTTTTCAAAACCATATACAGATATGTGAATTTTAAATATAATTTGTTTCAGAGGTTAATAAACATCTAAATTAATACCGAACTTAAGTGAACCGAGTTTTTAAGTGTTAGATAATGCTAGTTATCATTCAAAACTGTTAGAGAAAATTCCAAATAGTGTTACGGTAAAATGCTCACTAGGACAAGGTGACAGATAAACCTGGCTTTTGCACGGCTAGCTCGGCGTGCGGGTGAGGGTCTATCGGGAAAAGCAGTTTCTCCTCCGTAGGATACGCCATCTACCATGGTCGAAATCGGGGAAATGTCGCAATAGGTTCCGGTAAGCGCCAGGATATTCCAAACAAACACACCAGGGTGTTCTAAAACGCGAAATAAACGACGGTACGTAGTGGTCCGAATACCAAACTTACCCCACTTACCAAATCGTAACGCTCGTAGATCCAGGTGTCCGCAATGCTGCTTCACCTGAAAGGCTTCAAAATCTGCACCTTAATCTGATAAACTTACCACCGTGCAGCAATATTCAAATTCAATGCTCAATACAAATCACTAAGGTTCCCACTGCGTTAACTTACCTACTAATGTTCCATAAACAAATCAAATTAACACATACCAAACTGACTGCAATTCGGTTACAAAGCTTTTCTAAACCCGTAAATTACGTTACGTTAACTTAATCTTTGTAACAAAACAAAACAAAAAAACTCCAAACTTTTCTCATTAAAACTCGGCGACGCTTCCTATTTGAGCAATATATCATCACCCTTTGTCAAGGCTTAATATTAAAATAATTACTCCAAAATAGCAACTAAGATAAACATCTATTCACTCAAAATAAAATAATTAAAATTTAAACAGCATGTCAATTTGGATAAAATGATAATCGTCTACTCTTAACCTTTTACCTCATTGAATTCTGGCCAGTAGCAAAACTATCTTAAGTTAAATAGTATCCTAAAAAAGAATTTCTATAAACCTGAATTACGTTCGTACGCAAATCTTACATAAAGTAATTAAGGTAAGATTTTATTTACCTCCATGTATAAAATATTAATAGTATCCTAAACACCTTAAATAGCTTCTAAATCGACGAAGGAAGCTGTCCGCAAACGTTAATAAAATGACACAATAAATTCAACAATAATTACTTCCAACAGGTTCCTTCGTTAACACACATTGCATAAAATATTCCACATAAAACACACCCAAATTTTATTTTCATAGGTCGCAAGACCAACAGACAGAATATAAATTGAATTACCTAGGTCACACAGGCGACTAGGAGATGATCCCTGCTCCACGAAAGCGTCGTGTAAGGCTCGAGCGGACCCACGGTCTTCGGTGTTACTCCTTGATGACGGCAATACCGACTCGCAGTAGATCGCTACCGCGTATTCAACTTGATTTTAAATTAGTTTACAACATTCTCCAGAATTGACCCCAATAATGTCTCGTAACTTAATGAAGCAGTAGTAACTAGATTAGATCACTTTAATAATTTATTTTAACTCAAAGATGTTAAGGTTCGACTAAGAAAACTCTCAGCAAATTGTTTTACACAACTTAAATTATTAAGTTTAATTACAAACAAAACAATCTTAATCAGTTGGTGTGGTTGGGTGTTCGTTCACTACGTTCACTTAACTTTTAGGAAAGGGGGTTCTCTAATTATATCTCGGTAATCACGAAACTCAATAGTACTCGGGTTCGCACTACAAAAAACACGAACCCAAATTTCTATCATAAACGCACTCGAAGATGCCGTTATTCTCCAATAAACTGAATTAATGAACGAGCCCGGTTGAAATGTTACTTCACAAAAATTTCCCAAACTTGTAGTCTTCAACATTACTTAAAGAAATTTCACCAGGAGCTCGCACAATTATGAAACCCCAAATTCCGCTAGTTCGAACGACTTCCCACACACACGACTCCACGCGTCAAAAGCTTAGGGCAGAGTCCTTTTCCTTTCAAACTCACTTTTCCGCCATATTAAAAAAACGTTCCCCTCCATACAAATTCAATTAAACAAACCAATCAACCATTTGAACTTAAAACTTTCCAACCCCCTAAATATACGATGGTAGCTCGACTGAAGGCGAAGAAACTGCTACATCTGCATTTCCCCTCGACACGACACAAATATTTTATTGCAAAAGTACAACCAATCGCCCACCCATAGTACTTATATGGATGAAAACCATCATTCCTACTCTCAAATTGGTCCTCTGCACGGATGCGACAGTACGGCACCAACGCGATAACAACACTTCGTTGTAAGGAAACTATGTAACAAAATCAAACGAATTTATCTTAATAAAATCCCAAATATGATTCGGGCATTGACCTGAAAATTGTATTCAAAATCCCAAAAACTTCACTGACTTTTATTAATGAAATTACATAACTACCACCCGAAAAAAAAACGTAACTCCTATCTACAATGAGTAAAGATAATGCACAATTGCACATTCCTAAGATTCCTTTACATACAGCGTGACCTATTCAAGCAAAATCTTCATTATCTACAGTAAGCTCTTAAACTAAAATTGAAAGGAAAGAAAAGAAAAGATTCGGAATCTAACTAAATAGATAAACGACCTAACCAATACGTATACAGGGTGTTCAAAATACCCTGACAATAGGTCCCCTACGAAAGAAGAGATTTGTAATTACTTACAAAACCATAAAATTCCTTTCGACAGGGTTATGTTTAAACGAGAATTGTTGGAACTAATTGAAGAAAAACTTAGACCAAAAAATACGAAATAGACGAAATTGAATTAAAAAAATGGTCATACGGTGTTACGATTGCAGCCGTACCATTGTCAATGCGAAGCTATTGAGTTAGTGTGAGCGAATTGCAAGGAGTTTTACAACAAAGGTGTGCGACAAAATAATGTCTAATTTAATGATGCGAATGTGAAGAAAAAACATGGTTAGCAGCCTTAAATCGAATTGACGTTGACTATTGAATAAAATGTATTTCACATGCGGAAAAAATATGCAAGAATGGTGGAAAACTGAAAAACAGTTAGATATCGAGATGTCCCCATTAATTATAACTATTGGTGAAACCAATTCTGACGAAAGCGAAAAAGACAATTTTTACGACAGCTCTGAGTAGTGCCACGGTTTTTACCAGTTATTTATTATTTACTTCAGCAATGTTTGTATTATATATTTTATTATTCCTCAGCACAATTATCCTTTATATAGGAATAGTCGTTAAGTAATTCCTGTGATGTAACATACAAATTTACGTAAAGTTGTCTCAAATGTTTGTATCGATTAAAAATAAATAATGTAATTGCATTTAACTTTATTTCTGTTTTCAAGAATTTAAACAATAATACAAAATAGACCTAATTCACATGCATCCGATTTCCGATGGCCGATATACAATCGGAAGAATTATATTTCAGATAAAATTTTCCGAATTTCGTATGGTTTTGTCCGATATTTTTTGTGTGATTTATGGTAACTTTTTCTTTTAATAAATTATGATAGGTTCCTTGTAATTTGCGGTTTTAAAAATATTACGAATCCAGTACTTTCGTGATGTTCTCTTTTTTCTTATTAATCTAAGCAAATACAAGTATGCCGAAAGTATACTGGTAGCATTTCTAATATACACACTCATACTTCCCATTGTAAGCACAGACTGTACCAGTACTAAAAGTGAGGTTGGAATAGCTCCAACATCGGAAAAAGTTAAACTAAATTCAACTCGATCCGACGTCAGATGAAAGTTGAAAGTATATCGGAAAGATTTTACCGCCAAAACATGTTTGAAAATTAACCAATGAGAACAGGTTTCGGACCGCCGGACATCGGATGCATGTGAATTAAGCCTTACGCGCTCAATAACTACATAATTTATAGAAATTAAGTAAAATGAGCGACATTTATTAAATGTATTATAATTAGGTACATGTTATCGGTAATACAGAAATCTGTATAAAAAGATCATAAAATACTAGCGTGGACATACGTTTATGAAAATTAAATTATGCACTTATTCGGAATGATTCATACGTAATCTTATCTGATTTTAACTATAGCACAATTTTAAGCCAATATACAGCATATGAAATTCGTGCGGTGTTGGCGACTGTGGTTTTGCCTTGTAGTAGTGTATTACGTATTCAAATATCTGTTTTAGCATAGTGGTAGGGGTTCTTGCTAACTAAACGGAAAGTCCTGGGTTCAATTTGTCATCTCGGTGTATCACAAACTATTTTTGTTTTTACGGAAATAAATTCCCATTTATTTTTTCTATCCTTATAACCGACAGGTATAGTAGCCCCGGGGAGAGGTGTCTCATGGCGGACTCGAGAATGGGTATATAATTATTACTGTGAAATGCATCTTAGTGCGAAGTTCCCACTTAAAGGAAGACGGGTTATAATTTATACGTCTGCTATATATTTTAAATGCAGAACTTAAAAACGTATGTCGATTCTAAAGTCAAAGCGCGTGACGCTGTCAGATGTCTTCTTGGCTATCTAACCTCAAATTATTCTTCGTATTTCGTTTCGTACAATCGCATCGTGTTTTGTAGTTATAATAATTTATCTTTCGCTTAGTAATTTATTAGTTTCCATTGCATTTGTAAACAATAGTTTTTTTCAAAACTATTATTATTAATATTCACTATTACGAGTTAAGTTTCGTAATGCAAAAAGTATTTCCAATTGATTGAATGCATTTATTTATTTTGCAGCAAATAATGATGTCATTAAAAGGTAAAATGTTAATGAAACTACAGCATTATTTCGAGATGGAACTCGATAACGGGGGGCCAAGTTTACCTTTAACTTCCATTATCCAGATACGCTAATAATTTTTATTATTTAAATTTATATTTATGTAATATTATGTTGCAACGAACTGCTCTCGCATGTGGCATTTCCGAGAAAAACCGTAACTCGGACAAAGACAAGAATGATCCGCGCTTTAGAATCTCGGAAATCGGCACCGGATTCACCGCAAAAACATAGATTGCGTTTGAAGTCGAAGTCAAAGGATGTCGACGAATACGTGAAAGACGTTTTGAAACGAAAAATTTACACCATCCATGCAACTGGTAAATAATTCAAAAATTATTGTTGAAATGGAGTTAATCACTGCTTAGTTTTAGACTCACATATTACTATCGAAAAACTCCAAACTGAATTTAAAGAAGATAAAATATGTGAAACGAGTTTGAAAGAATTGTTACACAAAATTGGTTTTGAATTCAAAGTTGACGATGGAAGAAGGCGTTTAATGGGGCAGCTTCATATTGTTGGTGTTAGAGCAACATTTTTGCGAAAATATTTTTTTAATAAAAGTTGTGAAATTAGTAACGATCCTGTCTTTTTGGATGAGACGTGGATTTTTAGTCGAGGAAGAGTTCGAAAATCATGGCATGATAATGATTTGAAAAGCACAAAAAACAAACCGCTAGGAGAAGGGAAACGGTAATTAAAATAGTCCGATTTGTTAAAAATATTTTTAACCGAATAAATTTTAGTTTTATCGTACTGAGTGCTGGCAACAAGGATGGTTTTATACCTAATTCATAATTGGTATTTTCCAGTAAAAGTAAGACAGCAGACTACCACGATAATATGAACGCTGATCTATTTCAAAAATGGTTTCAAGAACAGCTTTTACCTAATTTAGAAAAACCAAGTTTGATAATTCTTGACAATGTCAGTTATCATTCTACATTAGTAGAAAAATTACCTTCAAGTAGTTGGAAGAAAGAAGATCTTCAATTTTAAAGAAAACACAACATTCCTCATTCGAACGATATGCTAAAAGTGGAATTATTACAAATTGCCAACGAGTTACAAGTTCCAAAAATATATGTAATTGATGAAATCGCTCATCAATGGGGACATCAAATATTGTGTTTACCTCCGTATCACTGTCAATTCAACCCTATCGAGTTAATATGGGCAAATTGTAAACAGTATTACAACAAAAACGTTGGAAGATAGGGCTTCAGGGACGAGAATGTTTTATCACTATGGAAGGATTCATTAAACCAAGTAATTGGAGACCTGTGGCAAAAGTGTATTTTACATGCTAAAAAGGAAATGAACCAGTGGTGGACGTTCAAAAAAGAGCTGAGGAAATGGCAAAACCTCTAACAATCAATGTTGGAGAGTCGAGGGAAGATGATAGTGAAAGTGACGGTGATGACTTTTAACTATAAGATGTTCAATATTTGAATTTAAAGCAAAAATTAGAATCCTAGTTACTTTATAACATTGTAAAGAATTATTATATTTAACATATACCTCTGTAGCTGTGCTTAGGTTTACACTCGTTATATATATATATATATATATATATATATATATATATATATATATTGGTACGATAATTTATTTTAAAATTTAATTTCAATGTTGTGGGGATTTAATTATAATTGAATTGTAAATTTTTATCTCAAATTTGTTTATCTCGAAGTGGGGATAGGGATCAGTATTTAGTGGGAAATTATATTTAAATTTGTATGTAATTATATGAATTACTCTTTATGAAAAATATCATATATGTACAAAAAATAAATCTGAACAGAATTTATACTTCTAACGCATGCGTTGTAACGTTACTGAATGAAGTTAATAAATGTCAAAACTGTCAAACAATGATTTGCAGATTTAATGTTTATGTTTACAATTGAATTTAAAATTTGGAAATAATTTAAAAGTTTGTTTCTTTTACAGGTGTTTACACAAGTATTATTTGAAATTTTACACCAATACATATAACCAATAAATAATAATTGCAGGAAATCTAACACAACTATGAATACCATAAATAGGGCTATAATAAAAAAAAATGACTCACATATACTGTTCCAAGGTCAAACTGATGTCTTCATACAAGTTGTTCCAATTCGATGCAGGCACTTTCCAATTAATTCTTGCTGCTACCATATACCCATTGGCTGCTAACAGGTACTCGGGTTGTAGATCACGCTTGCTTCCGTAACTAGTAATGTTTTCTTTCAATTCGGCTTCACTCCAATCACAAATTTTATCTTGGTAATATTTTATTTAAATATATTATTGCTTACTGAATGGTATCGTTTATAAAATATTTAAAGGTTGTCCAAAATTTATTTTAATTTCACTTTTATTTTAGGTGCCGGTTCAAATGTGAATTATTTAAAGGAATTCGTAACAGGAAATAAAACACCAATGATCAAAAATAATTGCGACTTTAATTTGGTAAAACGTAATCAAATCAACTTCGACAAAACGAAAACTTTAAACGTTCAACAAAATCGTCACACAAATTAAATCGTAATGAATTTTTCGAAACGAACAGGTATCGGAGACCGAACTATTTAAATTATTGCCGGTATAAAAACAATTGCTCTAGAATATTCTTTTCTCCGTTAGTTATAAGTTTTTCCCGATAATTAAATTAGGTTAGAAAAACTTACTTGTAACACAAATACACAACACTATTTTAACCTTTTTTAAAAAAACTGTACAAATTATAGAGAGCTCACCACTTCCAGGGCAATTCCTGTTATACCTTTTTGGTTGTTACTAAAACTTCAATTTTTTTCTAGCAAATCTACCTTTGTAACTATGTCTCTGATTGGTTGAAAAATTTTACAATTTTAACTAAAATAGAAATTTGGCCATATCTTTCTTATATACTAACGGATTTAAAAACTAACGACAGAAATGAAAACTGTATAAAATTTCGAATAGATAGACATCCAACAAGATATGGATCCTTAAAATAATATGCGAAATGACCTAATGTAATTTAAATTTGCTTATAACTACCTAATCTTACAAGCTACACTTAATCTAATTACATATATGTAATCCTGGTAAAATTTGACATAGGAAAACACATTTAAAATTCGAAATCTTGAATTTAAAGAAATTTTATGTTTATGTAGAAAAATTCTAAATTCAACCCCCATTTCATGAAATTTTGCGGTGAAATGCATTGTATCCTTTTTAATACTATGAAATACTGAGGAAGACCTCCTATTAATCACTTTAAGAATATAATTTAAGCCTAATATTATTAAAAAAACTATAAATTTGTGAAAAAACCTAGAATTTACAACATAACCAAACTTAATTCTAAAATTGCAAATAACTTACACTTAAAAACGTTTCTGTAACTCAAAATGTTATGCTAGTGGCTTGTAATACTTGTCTTTATTTTATTTAATGGTTATTTCACCTGCATTGTATAATATAGTGTTGCATTAAAAAGTCACATCGTTTAACACACTTACTTGAATTTTCACCACAAAAATGTATCTAACTGTGAATGTCTTTGTGTTAATATGTTCTATGCATTGCTCTTGCTATTTAAATTGTATCACTAAGTTTGTCACACAATCGCTTCCAAAAATATGTGAGAAATAATCCTAATAAGTCCATATTATAACCCTTTCATGAATTTTATCACATTTCCTGCATTCTAAAACTATTTACACAATATCCCTAATATAATTATAACTTTACAATTTGTGTTTAAACACCTGTAAAATATTCACATGCCAAAATACTCTCGAAAAATTGACTTTTATTGAAATAAAGGAAAATACTAAATTGACTTTACGAAAATAAGTTTATTTAACATTCCTGACATTTTTGTTGGTAGCACAATGCTTTTTATAATGAAATCAAATTGTATAAATATTATTTAGATTATTTTGTCCAAAACAAATCCACTTTAAACCCATCGTGAACCAAATTCTATCAAATCAATGTCTCGCACATGTATTAAGCTTGAAATCACCCATTTTTATAAAGAAATTACTATTTAAACTGTCCGATTCTTGTCTTACTCCTGCTGAACATCTCAATATATATATATATATATATATATATATATATATATATATATATATATTGACAAACTGTAAACTGAGATTTTTAAAATCGGTTATATTAATAACTAATAATAAATCTCATTTGTAAAATCGAATACAGTGTATTTATTTATGACAAAGTCGGTTATTTGTAAGTGGCTTCGATAACCAAATTACAGTCTTGACTCTTTTGACGCAGTGAGATCTATCGGCTAAAAACGATCCTCCGCAATTAACCAAACTATTAGCACTTCATTTGGGCACTGCCTACTGCTAGCTAATTCGTTTCTTATTGAAAATTATTGATATTCATTTGTAAAACAGACCCAAAACAAAATTTTGTTGACCCGGTCTCGGTTCTGATAATCGCTTACAGATGTACAATATATCTTTATCATATGAATACTCACACTAGGTGGATTTTACATGCCAGAATAAGTACGAACAGACCTTAAACGAAATTCGACTTTATTTATACGAGTGGATGGGGATTTTTAAGACCTTTAGGATGCTAAATCTCGAGATATTCGAACAATAATTTTATTTAAATTTGACAGCACGGCTTAAATTTGAAAATAACCTAGAAACATTGACGATGTTTTGTTGGTATTCAAAATTACTAACTATATGAACCAATAACGACATACGTTTTTAAAATCTTAAACCATGCTTTACTAAAAGATGAGTCATAAGACACCCCTCGCCGGCCCGACTTTATGTCGTAACATTTCGTAAGCTCCTGTTGGTTACTATTAAAAAAACTTTCCCGAGGTATTGCTCTATTAAACATGGTCTGATCCTTAATTATCCTGTGCTCGCATCGTTTTTTTTAATGTACTACATGTTCTAGGGATTCATACACTGTTCGTTCGATTTTGATTTAATTTTTTCATATTCAGTGTTATTAGCAATAATTATGTTTTGTTCAGTTTTATAATAAACCATAACTTGTTTGGTCTAAAATTTTCCTACTTTATTTAATGCAGTTAAAAACCTAGTCCATTGTACCAGATCCACTAGCGGAGCGAGATCCATTGTAAAATTTACTTCAATTCACAACAAGCGTCGTCTATTCATATCCTGTCACAATCTTCTTCGATGCGCGCGCATCATCTTGTATACGTACTTCATGTGGTAAATTCAAATGTAATGAATGAAATACCTAAGAAAACATCTAATGATACGTAATTCAAATGCTCAAGTTTACAAATGTGATCCATGTGATGTGATTATACATCAAAGGTCAAGGTCAATTTAAAACAACATTCAATTGATAAAGTGCATTTCACGAGTAATTAGACCTCTGCAATATGGCCGCCATTTAAATTTGTCACCAAAGCGCGGAAGCACTCATTGGCGTAGTACCTTTTGTCATATAAAAAAAGTGAAAAACTTATTTGAATAAATTTATTATTAATAAATTCGCCATCTCCACGCTCACCTAGTATTATTATTATATACTATTTTAACTCTTTTAATACAAATTTAAAAAGAATGAACAAGTATGTAGTAAATTATTTTTTTATTAATAATTAATAAATAAATCGCAGAATTATAAACATTTAAAATAAATTGTCTATCCACTCATCGTCTAGGTCGGCATCGTCTTCTGGTGACAAACATATATTTAAAGTAATGTCACCAACATCAAGCACTCGTTCGCAAAATGGTAAATTGATTCCACATTTATAAGCAAAGCAAGTGGTCATTAATGATTTCTAATTCAGATTATGCTAATGGTGTAATTTGCAGTTTCAACATTAATTACGAATTAGTAATGGTAAATTTTCAGAAATTCTTAACAATAATGATATTTGTTTGGAACATTCTTTTATTTTAACGATGTTTATTTCTTACAATAATTAATTTAATTGAAAAATCTTCAATTTTACTAACCTTAGTTACCTCTCCGCGTGATACGCTACTGAGTTAGCAAATAATATTTTAAGACGTTTGAAGGTCGTATTTGTTATATTTGTCTTTTGCTATTATAATGTTGTAGGAAAGGATGGAAAATGCGGTTCAGAGTAGCCAACTGAAATATCCCTTTCATTACAATGTTATACTTATAGCATTTTAGTTACTTTATAATTGGATGTTGTTCATAGTGGAATGGCAGTCACATTATAGAGGTCTAATTATTCGTGAAATGCACTATACAAACTTTAAGTTCTAATTATAAATGTGGTCAATGTGATTATTCATCAAAATTTAAGTGCTATTGAAAACATCAATTAAAACACACTCAAATATTAATTAAAATGTGGCCAATGTGAGTATGTGACTGATTTTGCATTTCATTTTAAGTATTAAGACGCCGTCTTAGGAGAAAATACCTCGACCATAAAAGAGGCATTTAGATTTATAAAACATGTCCCTAGGGACAACAATAGAGTGTGGTTACGTCAATACTTCATACTTCCCCGAAGATAACCGGTTCTACCCAAACATTGACGAGCGCGCTTGCGCACAAGGCCCAAGGCTAGTTGCGTTCTCGTTTCTCATGTGTTTCGCTCTTTAAAGTGTAACTGACATCGTGTGAGCATTATTATAATGTATTCTCCTGTTTATGAGCCAACATCAGCGGACATTAAACATTTTACTGACTTGTTAATAAACTATTACAACATAACCGTTCAAGATAATGATGAAAGCGATGACGTGGTTGAGCTGAATGTATCTCACATCCAAGGTAATGGTGATGATTCACAGAAGAGAAAGAAGAGCGATGGGGTAGGGAAAAAGGACGAATCTCAAAACCATGATGATGATCACGACGAATCACAGTTCAAGAAGAAGAAGAAGAAAACCGATAAAGAATGTTATTAAATAATAATGATGTATTGTTGTTTATAATAAGATATTTTCAAACGATAAGCTTTCCTTCAATTTTGTTAATAAACTTGTTTTTTCCTAACGGTGCTCCACCGTCTTGATTCATGTTTGTAGGTTTACGAGTTTTCGCATTAGCGTGTTTTTTCGTATTTGCGTCTTTTCGTTTGACGTGTTTTCGCTTTAGCGTGTTTTCGTTTTGTGTGTTTTTTGTGTTGGCGTGTTTTCGTTTGTGTATTTTCGTATTTGCGTGTTTTCGTTTTACGTGGTTTCGCATTTGTATGTCTTCGTGTTTGCGTATTATCGTGTTAGCGTGATTTCGTGATAGCGTTTTTTCGTTTGTGTGTTTTTGTGTTAGCGTGTTTTCGCGTTAGCGTATTTTTTCGTATTTGCGTGTTATTTGTGTTAGTGTGTTTTTGCGTTTGCGCGTTTTCGCTCTCTCGTCTGCTGTGTGTGTGTGTGTGTGTGTGTGTGTGTGTGTGTGTGTGTGTGTGTGTTACACGTCCAAACCACACTAGGCGTCGTGTATGCTTACTAATGTAAGCGGGTTGCCAAGCCAGCTAACAGGGAGATGGGCGTGGTCGAAATAAGAAGTAAAATGAATGATTAATACGCTCAAACACCTTACACCTATATTCAAACAGCTCAGTCCGGGAAAATATGTCTCCAGGCGCCACCACAATCGAAACTTTGCTAAAATAATTGTCTTAAGTTGGGTGTTAATTAACCCTACTTGATTGTGGAAAGTAGGATTGTGCTTACTCAGTAAACTCTTACACGAGGGTCCTAAAACAAACACTCGTCACCAAACAATTCAACTCAAACTCAAATATATTTAGTACTACCCAGGTTATTAGAAACTTTTTGAATACACCTCGTATACCAAAATTTCCAAAACAAAATTTATCACTCAAATTTAACTGCATTCACGTAACCAACAGTTATAAAAAAAACTGAAATACACGGGTCGTCACAAACTTCCTGATTATACCCTGTACATCTAGAATACCAAAGTTATAGCACGTTAACTGAATATTTTCTACGTATCCCTCGTATACATATAAAGTTAAATTTCTACTTATTAATGAATAAAATAGTTCTTCATTCAATGATCGATAATTAATTTTTTTAAAATTCCTAACCAAAAGAAAATCAATGTCATCGGCTTAATAATTGTTCCTTTATGATACCTCTGAATCGTATGGGACATTCGTAAATATGTAAGTTCTCAAAACTCCATCTCTTAGTTATACTTAATGAAATTTATAAATCAACAGCTGATCCGTCATTAGTGCGTTAAACGAAACTAACATGAAAATATTCTTTTTAAAATTAACCTGGCAAATATAACCTTTCAGGTTGTTCATTAATCTTAAAACCAAAATATGCAAAGTCTACATTTAAATTGTCGAAAACTAGGTCACCAATTAAGTAAACGTCACAAATGTGTCTCATAACTGGCTAAATAAACAACAGAATAAAAGTTAACGATAAATATATATTGTCCTGCACAAAATAATAATAATAATAATAATAAAATGTTTACATACACTACAACAGCGTGGTTGAGAAACCAACCCACCACACCACTGTCAATACAAATTTGCGTTTCTGCAAAAATTCTTACTACTAAAACAGCCAATACAACATAACTCGAGATCGATTACCTTTTTCCTTCAACACTAATTAATTAAATAAAAAAAAAATTACACAACAATACGCAAAGAAAACTAACCAAAAAGATAATCGTGCTCAACTGAGTTTTCAAAGTTCTTAAATGTAATTCTTACTTAAAGACTGTCCATTCATCCTTCGCTTTTCTTTCTTCTCTCTTCCCGTAAACTAATTATTTGTAGTCCATGTGTATCCTTAGATTGCCTGAAGGCACATAACCAGTACTCCACAATTTCACAAACACTTATTCCTTTCGGTACTCGCGAATAGTCCAACTATACGAGGTTATTACTCCAATAAACCGTAATAATCTGTACACGTTTGGTTGCCTCTATAAAGTTTCTTGCAACCTTTAGGACAATTTAGCCCTTCCTTACACAAATAAACTTTTAATGTCATATAAAATTACTTTAACATTGGCTCAATTTACTACGAATATTTCGTTCACTTAAAGGTGGCCCCATAAATAATTTGAACTAAGGATCATTACAAGCACACGCGCCGCACTCAACACTATAACGTAACAACTGTTATCTTATTATAAATCTGCTTACGCACTTTTTTTTCTTGAAGAGAAAACTGATTTTATCTTCAATCTCAATTCTATTAATTGTTTTATTTATGAATGTCTTATACGATTCATCCCCTTTTGGGTTACGCAGTTGTTTAAACAATGACTGCCTTCAATATTATTCACAAATATAACTCCAACTCAACCCATTCTGAAGTCACATTTCACCTCGCGCGCGCGTCTTCCACCGAGCTCTCACCGACATCCACCAAAAGTAAAAACCAAAAATTAAAAAGCCCCCGTCAATCTCTGACTTTCCTATTTATACCTCAAGCCATCCATCTTTAAACATGTCTTCCTTCCTCGCTATATTCACCAATGGTATTCACTCAAACTTTCTTAGTGCCGACTGATGCTACCCTCTGTACAAACACGCTTGTAATTATTATACATCGCCATGTTTGTTCTTACCTGCAAATTTTACAATTACTTTATGGAGAAGCCATTTCTCGTCATCACATTCATTCAGTGGCCACTCTGGACCATTACACAACTGTCAACGTTTATCTCTCACATGCGCTCATACTCCTTCCGCAACATTTGCAAAAATAAGTACAGTCTAAGGTCTCAAATCCCATATACGTACATGTATTCTCAAAACTGATTGCACAACATTACGAGAACTTTCTATAATCAACAATTAAACATACCAAATCTTTCTCTACATATTTCCTAAAACATTCTATACTTATACATTCACATCTTCCGGCCAAGATTACTCCTTTATCCTCCAACATTCCATTCCTTATTCAGTAGTCAACAGTAGCAAAACATTATCGTCCCATCGACACATTTCTCTTCACATTTACATTCATCAGAATCTATTTATTCCAACACCAATCTCTCTATAACATTCAAATACACGTATCTGCATACTGAATGATATTTCTCCTAAATTGCCAGTGGCGTATCATCCACCCACATACATTATGCATATACACAACAAAAATTTTTTTTCGTTCAAACTCAATACACCCGTACTCAAAACACGTAATACACGTCATTATAACATCTTACATACAGGGTGCGTTAACACAACCTTACAGTGTGTGGGTGGGTGTGTATGTGCGTGCGTGTGGGTGTGTGTGTGCGTGCAAGCGTGCGTACGTGCGAGCGTGCGTACGTACGTACGTGCGTGCAAACGAGCGTGCGTACGTGCGTGCGAGCTAGCGTGCGTGCGTGCAAGCGTGCGTACGTACGAGCGTGTGTGCGTGCGTGCTTACGTAGGCGCGTGTGAGCGTGCGTACGTGCGAGCGTGCGTGCGTGTGTACGCTCGTGCGAGTAAGCGTGCGTACGCGCGAACGTACGTACGTACGAGCGTGTGTTTTCGTTTGATCCTCGTGCTAAAGCAATGCTAGTCGATTGTATGTAGTTGTAGGCAATATTGTATTGACTAAAAAGCTATAATTGGAAACGCTGCTTGCTATGCCCAGTCCGTTGAGTTATGTTTAATTAGCTTTTTGACAGGTGTATTTAAAAGGTCAGGCTTGCATGTAAAATAATATAGAGGTGAAACTAACTAGCTAATGTGTTTTGCTGCTACACGCATCACAGTATTGAAGATTCTGTTTATATATTAGAAAACGTACTACAGTCTCGAAGCTGATTGCAGATAAAATTGAAGGAAATGAATACGGTACAACTTCTGCGAGCGAACTTAAAGATTTTAAGTGTGTGCAGCATTCCCAGAGCCCCGTTGAAACCAGTTAATTTAAAACTAACCTCATGTCCATGTAATAATAATAATAGTGTCTGATAAAAACTGTCAGGGATTATTAGCTACTTTTATAGGTTGTTACAATATAATCGTTCAAGGTGAAGACGATGAGATGATAGTATCTCAAAATCTCGATGATGGTGATGCTCTCTATGAAATTTCAAAATAAATTAGATTACGTCACTCTTATTTCAGATTAGAAATTTTTTAAAAACGTTTAGTTGACATTGCTATTAATCCCATCTTATAAAAAATCCAGAAAGATGTATGCGGTACAAGTGTTGAGATGCTTGAAATCGATCCCCAGCCACAAGAAGAATGTGTTTCGGCTTGTATGTGCTTCTAATCAACTACCGAGACACGCACCTCGACCGTGTGCAATTATCGTAAACACGGATCCTGCAAACGAACCAGGTACGCATTGGACCGCTATCTACATTGACGAGAATGGTAACAGGGAGTTTTTTGAGTTTCAAGCCTACTTGTTTCTCAAGGTTAACAATTTTCTCAAGGTAGAATAAGTATGCTGTTGTGAAATAAAATTTCGTATATAGATAAAACATACAGTCTACAAATGGTAATTAATAAAAACATTTTTTAATAACATTTTTCTTAGCATAATAAAATAGACATAAACCAATACAAATCAGCTTAAACTCAAGTGTACATTTTTATAAAAGTTGCTCGCAAGGCTAACTTCAAGGTAAACTTCAAAACCTATGACTAGCTAACTTCAAGGCTAACTTCAAGACCAACTTGTTTCTCATGACTAACAATTTTCTCAATGTGGAATAAGTACGTTTTTGTAAAAACGTCTTATGTAATAGCATTGTCTGCCCTTACAGATAAAATTCTTTGTTTTTAAAACTGTTTCCTTGTTCTGAATGTAGATTTATAAAATCTTCATGTTAATTATACTAGTATTTTTGAAGTATCATTCGTATATAAGAATAATACAAGGTTTGCTTTAAACGATCTTCATCTTATACTTTAACAGTTAACCTTTTTCAAATAGTTGATAGCCTCATTAATATGATGCGTTAATAGTTTATAGAAGTACGGATGTAAATAAAAAATGCCCTACATAGCGATTGTGTTATAAACTAATGTAGCTCGTGTGTTGTCGTTATAAGCTCGGTGTATATAGGTAGAAGGTCGTCGTAATCGGGTGATATCGGGTAAATTCGTGTATAGTTAGAAGGTCGTTGCATGCAATTAAAGAAAAAGTGCGCTAACATTTAAGCTAATTAGACAATCGTTTTATAATAAAACATATTACAAATTACATTGTAAAGTCCCTGTCATACTCCACTTATTATGGTTTTAATTATGAGTTCTTGAAAAATCGTATTAAAATGTAAATAAATAAAACGCGATATTCATTCCTTTTTATGTTTACTATCACTGTAAAGCTGGTTAATCGAATAGTTAATTACACGTTTTTAAAGCAGTTTAATTTAAACTATGTATAATAAAATGTTCACATAGACATAAGGTCACAATCTATAAATGAGAATTAAAAAAAATCTAATAATAATTTAATGACAACAATTATACAATCTCTTTTTTCGATAAAAAACGGAATCCTAATAAATATTAATAAACACAGATTAAATAGTCGCGAAACCGTACATTCACATTGTCTGACAACAACAGGGTAATTAACTGATTATGCAATACCATTAACTGTTTATTGCCATTATAGACTTTAATAGTGTATTTAAATCAAACGAATACGTCACCTTTACCTTGATTAGTTTCTTTTTTAATATCAGAAAAAATATAAAATACGATCCTACGTGCGCGTCTATTTGCATACACTCCAGGGGATGAATGGCTCTTAATATAGTCAAAAAGGCTCTAATTATAGGGTAGGAAAAGATCCCGAAAAGAAATCAGCATCCTGCCCCAACCTCCAAGTCCAAGCTCAAGGCCTACACCTACCACTCACGTGAACACATGCATAAAAGACTCTAATTAGGGTTAACCCTTAGGGTAGATAATACGGTCTCACACGCGGGTGTGTAAAAATAGGGGTGGAAAAATATGTACTACACGTGAGCTGTCATAAAATAGTGGTGAAAACACGTGTCCTATACGTGAGCGAGTAAAAAATAATTAGGGATAAAAAGGTTGAAAACACGGCCTCACACGCAGGTATATGTAAATTAGGGATGAAAATAGGGTGGAAAAATACGGTCTCACACGTGGGTATGTAAAAATAGAGATGAAAAAACACGTCCTACACGAGGGTATATAAAAAATAATTAAGGATGAAAAAGGGCTGAAAATACGATCTCACACGTGAGTGTGTAAAAATAGGGGTGAAAAAACACGTCCTACACGTAAGCGAGTAAAAATAAGGGTGGAAAATCCGGTTCCCCACGTGGGCGGTCTTATGACGTCAAAATCCAAGATGGCGGAAGGTGTCCGTCTTCTACTTACAGTGGTAAGTAATTCTATCATAACTACTAGCATGTAAATGGTTATGTTGTCTAGACAACATAACTAATTATTTAATAAACTCACTTTGAGAATGGGTAATTTAAATAATTAGTATTGTTACCTGAAGGTTATAAAGAGCTGTTATGTTAGCTCAGCTTCTTTTCCTATTTCAGTTATTTAAAAATTATCAACCTGTTGATCACATGTTGCAAGTTGTTGATTTAAATTTATGAATGAATATTGAAATATTGCTTGATTCTTTAGTATTAAACCTAAATTGTTGGGTTAGAGGTGGTAAAGTTATTTTATAGTGTGCGAATGCAATCACTGCTTTTCGTTTGTTGCTAAAATTCGATATTTTCCGCTCAGGAGTATCAGGATTACATATGTTCCACAGGGACATACACACCTATTTGAATAGGTTAGTTAGCAGTAATGGTGGTTTCTGGGAATTTAAAGCGTACAGCCCTCTATCGACTGTAAATGTTGTGCTTGCCGCTTATACCACGACCCAAGCACGGCTGAAGGTATATGAATATTTGGAAAGGTTGGAAGATAGGGTTATCTATTATGATACGGACTCGATCATTTACATATCAGGTACGAAGCAGTATGATGCGCCATTAGGTCAATTTTTAGGTGAATTCGCCCATGAATTGGAAGATGAAGGTGTTAGAAGCTACATCAAAGAATTTGTACCAGGCGGACAAAAAATTACTTTTACAAAGCATGGTCCAATTCTAAAGAATATGACGTGACTGTATGTAATGTTAACACTAGAACCGCCGAAACTTACGCCACCCTAGAACCGCCGAGGGGACAAATTTGTCCCCTATGTCAAACATTGACTGCAATGTTGCAACATGTGGGTTGACATTATTTTAGGTACTTTTAGTGATTTTCGATCAATTTATAATAATTATTTTCTACAATTTCGCAAGTTTTTATTTAAAATGTTGCCTATAAGTACCTAGATAGTTTTCTACAAAATCAGTTTTTACATTTTTATAAACTGAATTCTAAAAAAATCAATAATACTTACTTACTTAACCTTCACGCCATTCCCTTGCGGGGTAGGCAAAACAATCCCTGCCTCTTATTTATTTTTCATTCACAATCTTTCGCCATGCTTTCCTATCTCTACATACCTCCCTAGCTTCCGCAAGATTCATACATAGTCTCTGACATGCCCTTTTGTTTTTAGAACTCCTTATCTTTCTTTCCTTTATCAAAGATTCTACTACATTCAGCCAAGTTTTAGCGCCTACCAGGCCCCTTTCCCTAACGTCACCCACATATATTTGTTTCGTTAATCTTATGTTATTCATTCTCTCAATGTGACCAAACCAACGTAATGTACAACTTTTATATCTATCCATCATCGTCTTTTCCTCACCACACTCCCTCATTATGCATTCATTTTTATCTTGTCCCTTCCGTTTTACCACATGCGCTTCTCAGAAATCTCATACCCACAGCATTTATTTTCTTTCGTGCTTTTTGACATACCCATGTCTCACTTCCATACAGTACTGATGGGACGAATACGCCATTATAGATTGCTCGTTTCGCAGCTAGGCTCATGCTTTCATTTCTCATTATCGTCCACATACTTCCAATCACTTTCCTTCCACCATTGACCCTTCGTCCAATCTCGCTCTCAATTGTACCATCTGCAGTAAACATTCTACCGAGATATACCAGCTCGTCCACTTGCTCCACGATTTCATCTTGCAGAGTAAATACTCTACTCTCCTTTTTACCTTCCCGATTGAACACCACAATCTTAGTTTTGTTCGCGTTTACCTTTAGGTCCATGCTCTCACAGACTGTATCAAACTTCCTCAGAGCGGTTTGCAGCTCATCCGCACTGTCACTTAATAAGACTGTGTCATCTGCATACACCAAGAGTCGTACATTTACGTCACCAACCATTACACCATTTGTATCGTTACATGCTTGTCTAAGACATTTATCCATGTATACATTGAACAACCACGGTGACATCACGCAGCCTTGTCGCATAATTAAAAATAAAACATAAAGAAGATTTTATTTTGTATTCAATTAAACTAAATTTCAACAAAGATTCTTAAACGATCGAAAAATTATTGCATGTCGTTCAAGCAGTTGGCACAAATTACCTTTACTCTTTTTTTTCCTGTGTATTTTGTGCACATTTTATTTCCTTTATTTGTCTTACATGATACTCTAACTTGACACTTTGCGCAGTCATTACTTCATCTCCTGTGTCTTGCTCTTTAGTTTGTTCATCAACTAATAAATCGTCGAAAACAAGTTCTTCGGCTAAAGATAACAGAAATTGTCTTCGTGAAATTTTCTTTCCCGTCACCTCTATGTACAACACCCATGAATTTATCCCAGAAATATCGAGTGTATTATATAATATAATAAAATAATAATAATAATATATATATATATATATATATATATATATATATATATATATATATATAATGAAATATAAAATGTATGCACTGGCCACCTTCGTGATGCAGCTTTCACAGAATATTTTCTAGACATCTGATCTACTACATATACGCCATGTTTACTTTTACTATAGAATTTTATTGGGTCCGGTTTCTTGCTTGTATCTATGCCAATCTAAACCACACGTGCACGATTCACTGTTCCCACTATACTTGTACGTTTCGTTTCTAGATTCTCAGCCAAGGCAAGGGATGAGAAGAAATTATCGCATGTAACATTACGACCTTTGTTTAGGTATGGCAGCATCAATTTCATTATTACATGTCTCCTAGGCGCTGGTTTGATTATCTTTTCTTAAATAGGGAAATCATTTTACTGTATATTTAGATACGTTGTCGACCGCAAGACAGAACTTTTGTCCATATTTGTCTGGCTTAGATCCCATAAACTGCACAAATCTGAACCTAGCTTTAGTTGGAAATATCTGCGCGTCTATTGAAATATATGGTCCTGGTTTATAGTACATTTAGCAGTTTTCAATGAAAGTATCCCAAATATATGACATAAGTACAAACTTATCCGTTTGCGAACGTACTGATGGATTACTTTTTTGATCAAAGCTTAGAAACTTCCTAATCTCTCGAAAACGATTACGTGCCATAGTTTGACCCACGAAAGGTAATCCCCATTTCTTCGACCATAACGATTCTAATTCAAGACCTTTTGCTCTAGTTGCCTCACGTATAGATAAAATCGCTATAAATGCTTTCAATTCTTGAAGAGATGCAGACCAGTCATCGACCTCCTAACGTCTTCTAGCCTATTCTTCAGTGCATTTCTGAATATGTGTTAGAATACGGTCATCAATAATCAAAAGCCAGACACTTGACAACTTATCTTCTTCTATACCATGCCTAGCAAGGTCTGATAGACCTGGTAATTACCGCAAAATATTTTGTTGCGCTCGTCTTCCCGCTGTGGTGTCTTTTACTGTTACCACAGCCCACTCAGTTCCATCAGGTGCTAAAACTTTATCCCCGTGACTCAAATCTGAACACTGAGTTCTGCTGTGTTTCCTTTCATTTACAACCTGTGAAGTGTTGACAGGTTGAACTGGCACATCTCTTAATGTGCTGGGGATTGCTGCAACAATCTCAGGGTGGTTTATACTAGGCCGTCTCATATTAGCGGACCGACAATATGTAGGACTATTGAGTGAAACATTTTTAAACAAGAAACGTTATGATACAAAAATATATGCAAAATATACTATTTTCATTGCTTACCTTGAACAACGGAATCATTCAAATCTGAAGTATCAGAAGAATTATGGGGTTCATAATTAGAGTCCGCAGATATTGTTGGAAAGTAGGCGTTCGGGTCATCTGAATGGTCTTCTGGTAAATCTTAAAGCGCCTCAAGCAGTTCTTCCTCTGTCAATCCTCGCCTACTTGCCATCACCAACAAAACACATGCACAATAAATGTTTTGTGACTTTCTAGCTTTAACAAACAAACACCTAACCCAAAAAACATCATATTACAGTATGTGTAAAACAAATCACAACTAACATGAGTTTTAGTCGTTTATACAATGTTTAGAAAGTAGGAGACCATGGCGGTTCTAGGTAAAACGGATTTTTTAAAAATATATAGAAACCCAAAAAAAAGGGCTTTTTATAGTATAGACTATGCCTTAAATAAATAAAAGGCGAGGAACCACAACATTCTACAGGCATAAACACCATTTTTAGAGCGACGTGAAATTACAAAAGTGACAAATTTGTCCCTCGGAGGTTCTAGTGTTAAAGGAATATCGTTAACGTATAAAACCGCACAAATATTCAATGAAAATAATGAAAATAGTCCTAGAAGAAGATCAACATATCCCAATTACATCTTCACTTATACAAATATCGGCTGATCACAATGTACTCACAAGCGCACGATTAAACTCCACAAAGAGATGCTTTTCCTCTGATGGTTCATCACATCCGTATGGATTTAAAAAAACGTGTGTTACATAATTTCACATAATAAAAGTTGCAAACTTGTAACTGAAGAATGATTTGTAATTATTCTTTTGTTCCTCATGTGTCTCTTATTGTGTAAATATGTATGTAACTACTCTCTATGTTGCAAGTATAGCTTTTTGTTTGTACCTAAGGAAATAATATTACAGTTATATATTAAAAATGCAATACAACTATTTTTTACGAATAAACACCTACCATAGGTTGTTATATTTTCTTTACTTACACCAAACACCCTGCCCTCGCGAGTGCGGAAGGTGTACAAAAGTCCTAAAAGACCTGATATGAATAATACTCTAAAGCTGGTTTGGTAGATATTGTTAGTCTATCGGTTGTGCGGCTGGTTTTTAACCCTATTATCGATGGTTCGAATCTATGTATTCCAATTTTTGCTGTATTGACTGGGCGGCATGTACGCAGCTTCTGTCGGTACGTACGATGTGCGACTGCGTACACCAGAAGAGCAAAATTATCTAACGCTTCCGCAATAATCGTTAATACACACACTGCGAAATGCACCATGGATCTCGACTCTCCCACGGTCTTCAGAATCTCCCTCACACGTTGTCCGAAGTGACTCACTAAGTAATGATATGCGGAGCGGCATAAATCAAAGAAACAAAAATTTCTCACGCTCCTCAAAATGTTCCCAAACCTAATAATCAAGAGCGGTGTCGGCAAACATCAAAGGATTTGGCTCGGGCCAATTGCCACAATACAGTTCTCACGATCCGCTCTTCAAAATTATCCCACGGTCAAGCGTCACAACACCTACTTAATTTGTTTTGCCGAAATGGATGGTTCATGTAACTTTACAGCGACAACGTTCAATATCTTTTTACTATTTTAATAAAAGCTTTAACGTAACGATTGATGAGAATTTCTCTATTAGAGTATTTGAAATTTTGAGTTTTTTTCATATAATTTCATTTTCAGAGATAAGTTTTGAGATATAACGTAACATAGATATAAAGTAAATAATATCGTTGACGATCGGTTGGTTTATTATCACGTCGTTTTATTACGAGTACGTGAAATATTTTGAAGTTTTATAAAAAACGTCGTAGCGGCCGTTTATTCACTGATTCATCTGGATTTGCGACAAAAGGTAAGCAAGTTTTTTGTTTGTTTGGAACTAGTTGGGATTTATCGCATTTAGGTATTACGACCCCTATATTGACATTTATAAACATTCTATCGCGTTTTGTTTATTTTTGTTATGACGTACATTCATTTTAAATTGAATAATTAATTACCGAGTTAGCCAGTTATTTCTTTTGCTAAATTGAGCTAATAACTTTCGTGGCGTTTTATACCGAAACTGTATAATGAATTTTGAGCTTAGTTGTTGCAGTTTTTGCGGCTTTTAAATCAAGCTTAAAAATTTTATTTAAGTGTAGGTGAGCTTTGAGTAGATATGTTTGAAGTAGAATTTCATGTAAGGTGAGTGTTGTCTCTTCGAGTGAACATGATGGTTTCCTGTTAGGCCAGTAGTTTAAGATCTAGTTCATGAGGCTTTTCCCGCTATAAATTTATTTAACGGGTGGCACATTTGTGACATATTTTTCCTGATTAGTAATTGACCTTTATTGCGTTTTACGTATTACGGGCTTTCCTATTGGTAAAATTAGTAAGCCGCACACGCCCTTTTCCCTCTGAGCTACCGGCCCCTTTCCTTATCTACTACCATATGTTCTATGCAATTTTTGATTCGACACGTAATTTGGAGTCAAAAAATTCCCAATTCACAATTTTTCAATATCTGAATAACGATCAACTTTATAGGAAAATGCGTGAACATATTTTTTAAGATAATTTAATTTTGAATAACCTTTATTAATTCAATATTAAATAAGTCTGAAAATTAATTAAATAGGACAGAAAATGCTTAATCTGTATTATCGATCTTTTGTAGAAGCGGGCGGTTTTGGAATTGTTTATTGTCTATTAAACTCTATATGACATTAAGCTTTAAACATCCATTTGACAGACTATTGTTTTGGTTTTTAAAATGTTGCCTATTTTCGTTGTGAAAGTATTAAAAAAGGGGTTGCATAATTATCCCAAAAAAATATTATTAAAATTATTTCATTTCTTTTAATTTCCACTTTGTGCGTTGGAAGGTTTATTAAAGATATTTATTTCAAATAAGCATGAAGAGTCCTTTTCAGTATAATTGTGTAAAAAGCGCCACATTTCACATAGCACACACACACACACACACACACACACACCCGCACACACATATACAGGGTGTCCGGTGAGGAACTGTACAAACTGAAATGGTATGTTCCTTGGGTCAATTTAAGCGCAAGTGCGAATACAAGCGTTTAAAGTTTATAAAAGATCACACATTATTGAAAATTAATTTTAATTGAAAACAGAAAATGGAACTACTAAACACATTTTAAACAAAGAAACATAAAAAAATCACTTCAAATGTTCAAAATGACGTCCTTCGGCATTAATACAAAGACGGCTGCGATGTAAAATGGACAGAGTAGCCGCTCGAAGTACCTGGCGGTTGTTCCGTATTTGTTGACACGCATCCCGAATACGCTGTATTAGTGCATCTCTGGTATTAACTTTCACCTCGTATACTAAACTTTTCAAATGACCCCACAAATAATAATCCAAAGGTGTGAGATCGGGCGATCTCGGTGGCCAAGCATGCGGACCTCCACGCCCAATCCACCTATTAGGGTAAGCAACATTTAGATATTCTGTCACCTGTCGACTAAAATGGGGAGGAGCCCCATCTTGTTGAAGAAACATTTGTTGTCTTGTTAGTAAAGGTACTTCTTCCAAAAGCGGTAGCAATTCATTCCGCAAAAAGTTAGCATATGCTTCTCCTGTAAGACGTTCCTCAAACAAAACAGGTCCAATAAGTTGATCATCAATCATACCACACCATACATTAACAGAAAATCTGCGCTGAAAGTTAGCTTCTGTTGTACCATGTGGATTTTCATCTGACCACAAATGAGAATTGCGTGTATTGTTCACTCCATCTCTAGTAAATTGCGCCTCGTCACTAAATAAAATGAATGGAACTAGTTGTGGATTTTCTTGTAGCCACTGGCAGAAATTCAACCGCAAAGCAAAATCTCCAGGTTCAAGGTGCTGAACGTTTTGTGTATGATAGGGATACAAAAGCCCATCATGTAATGTTTGCCATACTGACATACGGGGACTCCGTTCGAGAAGAAATTCTTCTAACACTCAACCCTGGACTGATCAACCATCTGTAGAATGTTTTCTTGCTCATTCACATTTAACTCCACAGGACGATCAGATCTTATTGAAACTGGTGGAAATGAACCATGAGTTCGAACGTGTTGAAACACAGAAGAAATGGTTTGGTGATTTGGAATCCTCCTGTTGGGAAATCTTCGTTCATATTCCCTAACGGCAGCTCTCGCATTTCCATCACAAAATGCATAAATGTAAATGATGTCAGCATACTCTTCGTTAGAAAATTGAAAAGGCATTTTAAATTTAAATTACACTTAATTTACTACAATCCACTTTGTCATTATTAGAACACAAACGAATAAATGACAGATTGTTTCGGTTTTGTTTTTCCAGTTGACTAATAATAATTACTTTTGAAAAAATATGTGATCATTTATAAACTTTAAACGCTTGTATCTGGGTAACTATTGCGAATCAGACCTATGTTTATGGGACTTTTTTTACTTAAATTGACCCAAAGAAAATACCATTTCAGTTTGTACAGTTCCTCACCGGACACCCTGTATTTGTGTACGAGATTTAAAATCTCCTCTACAATAAGTCGTGTTGCCAGATTTATTGGATGCTAAAAGTACGGCGCCGTGCTTTATATTTTTTTAGATGCTTTAATTTATTTATTTATGTTGAAAGGTGACTTGATCGAGACTTCTCAGCTCTGATTCAAAAAAATCTGTTCACTTTTGAAAGGTCTCAAAGTATAATTTTTTGTCGGAGGTTTTTAAATTTTTAATATTATGTAAAATGGATACTTCACGTTTATAATTAGCATTTTGTGTTTTAGACTATTCAGACTATGCTGTATTAATGTAATTTTATTTCATGACTTTTGAATCACAAAATTATCAATTTTTATAATTTTTTGCAGTAACTTATTCAAATATTTTTCTTTATTTAAATTCTCAATTATTTGGTTTCCACGGTGACCACGAACAAGGAATACTAGATTTAAGTACGTAGCTCATTTTTATCACAAATTTTAAAATTGAGACTTTTTTGATAATAAGTATGAAACTTTTACGTTTAGGCAAATAAAGTTTTAAACAAACTTACCTTAATTTTTGACGTTAAATCGATCTGAGTAATAAAAAATAGGGGTTTCCATTTGATTTTTTTGAGTAACTTCCATTGTTTGATAGTCAAGTTTAGACATTCATAATTTTATTTTTATGAAAAATACAAATGTCATTTTTTGCAGACTGTTGCAATACACCTTTGCCTACAACACCTCATAGTTTTATTCAAATTGTTTGACAGGAACAGAACAATTAACGAGTTATTACGAAGACCGCATCTGTCAATTTTTTTAGAAAAATGTTTTTTTTTTAAACGACTGAAATTTCGTATCTAGTTTATTTAACAAACTTACCTTAAAATTCGATATAGAATCAAAAAATGTATTAATATACGGGGTGTTCCATTTAAAATAAGCGACTAAGTACCGACTTCCGGTATAACCGGAAGTGGTACGAACGTGAAAATATTTTAGATGAGTTAGCCCTAACATCATTACCCGGTCACCAAATTTTCAAAATTATAGTAAGTTTGGTTTAGCAGATACTCATAGGATCAGCTCCCAAAGGCGGACCCTGTATATAATAACCATGACAAGAGCAGGCCAACATTGATAACTTTTTTGAAGCTGGCTAAGGCGTTTCTTCTACACTTTTGGAAAAATTGTACTCTCTTGGTATTCGAGGTAAAGCTTCAAATCTTACTATCTTACAGATAGTTTACAAAGGGTCAAAATTACTGACAACTGCAGTGAGTATAGAATAGTAAAAACAGGAGTCCCACAGGCACGATCCTTGGACCCCTCTTATTCATTTTGTATGTGAATGTTCTACTGTGTCTCATGCCTAAGGACTTAATCATCTCTTACACGGATGAAACTGCGATAATTACGGATGGTTCTTCATGGGATATATCACAAAATTAAATGAATATGTATCTTGATAAAATTAATATTTGGTTAAAACTAAACAGGTTGTATTTAAAATTTGATAAAACTATATACTTAAGTTTTAGAAATTATAGACAGCGTACCAGGTGAAAATGAACTGATTATTAAAATTAATAATGTGAAATTAAATGGGGTTAACCAATGTAAATATCTGGCCATTTTTATAAGGGAACTTGAAATGGGCAAACATATTGAATAGGTACATTCTCAAATAAACAAAATATCTTGTTTATATTCTTTATAAATTGGCCAAAACTGTGTTCTTTTACAGTATAATTAACTACGGTATAGGAGATTCGTTTAACTTATCCCGATTGATCGATTAATCAAACGCGCACTTGTGTATGACTATCCTTTTCTACATATTGAATGCAATGTACACTATTAGCTAACGTATTATTCCAAGAGTGTCGTTGTAAAGAACCAGCGTCCTTTACGTATGCTTTTTAGAATAAATTATTTGCGGACCATCCTATATCCAAAATTTCAAAAGTTTACGCGATATTGCACAACAAATAATTTATTAATCACCGCTGACGTGTATTTCTAAAAAACCAGTAAGTTTTTGCACGTCAGAACGATCTCAACCAATCAAATAACGGCATCCCCCCCCGCACGGTAGCCGCCCACAGATGCACCTTTATAAACCCGCGACGCGCGTGAAGAAGAGGATGATGAATCGAAGTAGATTCAAGTCAAGCCGATATCCAGTAGCCGTCCGCACCGATTGCTTCGTGTAGGCACCGGCCTGTTAATCATCGCCGAAGAGTCCATCGCGATCGTGTGATAACGCGCACCACCTCGCACCGGGCAACCTAAAGTTTAATCCTGTACTGCCATTGATAGACACGTAAGTTGTAAACTTATAAAATCTAACAATTTACAATCAAACACTACAGAACGTAAATAACGCCGGGCTGAGTCTCCAGGAGTTATAACCTTACACTAACGCCAAGAGTGCCACGCAGGGTAGATCCCGACGTCACGTGCAAACACACAGTACACTAACACCCAGAGTGCCATGCAGGGGTAACCCCCACGTCACTCGCAAACACTTGAGGGTGAAGGTTTGTTACAGGGCTGTAAAGACCTACGACCTTTCTCTTAGTCTATCCGGTTAAGACAGGCCACAGCCTACGTCTTCTGAGTATTACTGAGACCTCGCTCGAAACACATACATACAATACATACAGACAAACATAATAACCATACACGGTGTCTTTAATCGCAGGAGAGTATACACGAAACCTGTTGCATAAATTTCTATTCAGAATAAACCATCGCGAAACACCTAGTGTAAAAGCATTTGTACATAAGTTAGGAAAATCTGTCGGAGACTAAAACATTAGATAGTACGTAAATTATCCCATGTTTACCGGTATAAATAATATAACTACGACCTGGTGTATATTACGATTTACCTTAGTAAATTCATTTAGTATAGCATTTTAATATCCAGTATTTCGTTCTCCTAATAAATTGTATATAATTAGATTTAGTATAGAAGTCCGTAATTAATCCAGTTAGATAAATAAATAACAAAATCAAACCGGTTATAATTAAATAAAGACAGTCCAGAGATCTTGCATTTGCATACGCGGATCTCGCGCGTGTATTACTTCCTGGGAGCGCGACATACCAGCTTCAACGCTCCAGAGTTACTAAAGATTAAATAATTATGCCATGCGCATAAGCCGAGAACGATATTGATTTTCTCCGTCCGAGTTCGTTGCACTGGCGCCGTTGAACAAAGCTGTATTAAAGCAACCGTACCAGCTTCTGTAAATACAGGACCGTAATATAAATATTACATACTAAGTAAGGAGTAAGTTAAGATAATCCATATGTTTATATTTCCAGAAACGATTACGTACCTAGAAAGCAACCCCCAGGAAAGCGAGTAAGGAGCCGGAAAGGATAAATACATTTGTTAATTAATTATTTATTTATTGTAAAATTAGTTAATATACGTTTTAAAACGCTTTAAGAGATTTATTTAAGGTGACAGTGTTAAGCCTATCAAGTAATTAATACGAACCACACCCCGTTTATAATAAATTATAAACACGACTGAGCAAAGCCGAGGCAAAATAAAACCGCGTTGGGTTACCAAACCAGAAGGCGCGCAAATTACAAATAGTAAAATATTAAAGAGAGCGGAGGTTAATACATCGTTATGTATGGCTCTTATTAACTCAAGTAACTAACAAGGATAACGTTAACAACAAATTAAGTTTTCTTTATACGAACAGTTTTGATACCAACATTACCAACTTTAACTTAACTACTTCACATAAATATAAATGTCATAATGTTTGCAAATAAAAGACAAAAGTTTTATTTACGTATCGTAGATGTACGCACATAAAAGCATATTATTTTCAATAAAACTTAAAACGTAGCAGCTGAATTTTGGTAAGTTATTATATATTCTAAAATATTGCAAACATTTTTAAATAGGTATTTGTAGGTTAAGACCAATGAACTCTTCCAAAGAAAGAAAGTAATTGTTCCAATACTTTTCTACATAAAAGTGGCGATTATATATCTTTGACGGCAATACATTTGTGAGTTAATGGTTATTTATTTGATTTATTCATAAAGATTGAATTTTTTAGGAACGCTACTAATCATTATGCTTTGAGAAAACATTCGAATTGCAAAATACGTAATGATAATTTCAGTCATCGGTGTTTATTTATACACTTGTTTGTGTAGAAGATTATTATAATGCAATTCAAAATTATTGGTGTATTTAATGTAATTGAATTATAGTACTTTTTTAAACTTATTCAAAGTATCGTTTCAAACACAATATAACCAATAATGTAATAAAACGTAAATTTGTCCATTCACATTTAAACATGACTGTGTTGAAAATAATTTATTGTTATAAATTATAATGTTAATGTACAATAACATACATTATATGTTATTATTATAGATTATTATTAAGTTTTTGGAGAAAACTGTTTGCGTTAAGAATTCAATTAAAAACAAGAAATTAAATGTTCACTACACTTCATTTTCTGTATCTGTGTTATCGTTTGGATGTATAATTGGATTGACTTGGACACCATAAACTTTTTCTTGTTCCCAAGACTTTAGAATTTCAGCTTCTGCAATATATTCTATTTGCAAATTTGTGAGTTAATGGTTATTTATTTGATTTATTCATAAAGATTGAATTTTTAGGAATGCTACTAATCATTATGCTTTGAGAAAATATTCGAATTGCAAAATACGGAATGATAATTTCAATCATCGGTGTTTATACACTTGTTTGTGTAGAAGATTATTATACTGCAATTCAAAATTATTGGCGTATTTAATGTAATTGAATTATAGCACTTTTTTTACACTTATTCAAAGTACCGTGTCAAATACATTATAACCAAGTGTTTCTTACTTATTGAGTACATAAAAAAATACACCATAATGTAATAAAACGTAAATTTGTTCATTCACATTTGAACATGACTGTGTTGAAAATAATTTATTGTTATAAATTATAATGTTTTAGTGTACAATAACATACATTATATGTTATTATTATAATTATTATAGATTATTATTAAGTTTTTGGAAAAAACTGTTTGCGTTAAGAATTCAATTAAAAACAAGAAATTAAATGTTCACTACACTTCATCTTCTGTATCTGTGTTATCGTTTGGATTTAAAATAATCGGATTTACTTGGACATCATAAACTTTTTCTTGTTCCCAAGACTTTAGAATTTCAGCTTCTGCATGTTTAATCGTTTTTAACCAAACTGAAGGTGAAACTGTTTCTAACGCTTCTTTCCACATCTGTTTGACATTATCATCCCCATAACCATCTCTTCCAATGTGTTTATCATAATAAGTTTTACTTATTCCCCATACCATTTCTATTGGGTTAAATTGACAATGGTAAGGAGGCAAGCGTAAAATTTCGTGTCCATGTTCTCTAATAATATTATCGACTAAATATCGTTTCTCTTCCTTATGTAGCTTTGGTATATGTAGTAATTCCGTTTTAAATGCTTCTTTTTCATGAGTAATTTTTTTTTCCCTAAGCCACTCTGTAATTTTTTCTTTTTTCCAATTTGTAGTTGGTTGGCGATTGACAATTTGTGAATGGTACGGAGCGTTATCCATAATGATTATAGATGGCTTTGTTAAGTTTGGCAAAAGTTGATTTGTTAACCATTTCACAAAGTTTTCCGAATTCATACAATCGTGATAATCGCTGCTTTTATTTGTGGTAGAGAATATAAGTTCTGCTCCTTCCACAAAGCCATCTTCTGTTCCAGCATGTAGAACTATATAACGTTTGCCTTCCCACCAAGATTCTTAAAGCATTTTGAACTGGAATCTTGCCATATTCTTTGTTACTTCCTTTGCAAATATCCATGTTTCGTCGAGATAAACGAACTACTTGTAGATATCTTGTTTCATATAAGTGATGTAACTTCTCAAAAATTTTAACCTCATCGATGCTATTGAAGTTTTTTCGCAAAGAGCTTTTCTATTGTTAGTTTGCTTGAAATGAAATCCAATGTCCAACAAAACGTGATAGAGGCTAGTCCTTTTACACTCAACGATACCTCTTTCTTTAATTTTTGTTAAGAGCGTATCTAATGTAACATGTTCATGGTTAATATACATGTTGTAAATTGTAGTACGGATTTCACTTTTGTGTCGTTGATCCATGTCTTTTGTTTTTCGACTTTTTCGTTGAGGTTCATTTTCCTTGTTTTCTTCTTGATTTTGATGTCGTCGTAAAGCATTAGAAATAGTTTTCGTGTCGATTTTCAAAGTATCGCTAACCTTTGCATGCACTGCTGTTAATGGTGATAAGGGCCCGTTGTTCTGTTTTTCTTTATTAACGTATTCGACTAAGTTATGGATCAATTCGTCTACGGTAATTGACCTACGAGGCATGTTGATGTGCTACAAATGAAAACATAAATGTTATCTCTTTCTGTAAAACGAATTAATTAATTTGGAAAGTAATGTGGTTCTGAAAAGAACCGATCTTTTACAATATTAACTTAGAAGGAATTAATAAACGAAGAAACAAACCAACCAGCGAGCGTACGTAACCTCAATCAACGTATAAGCAAATAAAGGAAAGTTGTTCTGTGGAAAGGTTGGTATCAGTGCTCATATTTTTGTTTTAAATTACAGACGACGGTCATTTCGTGATTTAATGCATACATGACGTCATCGGGATAAGTTAAACGAATGAACTGTAATATTGCATGGGGTGGGGCATACAGTAATCAGTTAGGATTGTTACACGCACAACAGAGTACTCTACTTAAGGTAATAAATATAAATAAATTTGAAATAGAACAGTATCCACTTAATTTAGAACAAATGTTTACACTCGAGTCATTTTATTTTCACTATGATACATTAAGTCCGGAATTATACTGAATCTAGCAGTAGAACAAGATATGTCTATAATATTGCGTAAATTTTCTAAAACTGTAAAGTTAGGTTCGTAGCTACCCGTTCATCCGCCGTCCGGCAACGGAGCTATTGAAAACAGGTGGTTCAGAGCCTTGCGATTCCGTTGACATTCCACAATTGTAAGAATCATCTTATACCATAAGAAAATTCGTAATTAAATATTTAAATACACGTACCATAATAGGTGCAGTTCAGAACTATACCTATACATTTAAACGAGATATAGCTCCTGTATAGTCACAAAAACAATACCGTAACCTCACTTTTCTAGCATGTAGTACCGCCCGCCGGATCAATAAACGCAAAAAAGTTCAGCTTCAACTAACTTTTCCGTCGTTTTAGCACGACGGACAAATTTAAAAAATGGGTTGCTCTGATTGGTCAACGTACCAACGCAGTCGGATAGCTGCGAACCTACCTTTAGTTATAAAAATAACCTTATTAAGGCGATCAAAACCTTCAATTTATTACCGAACTCAAAGATTTAAATATTTGTAAAAGAGAAAGAAAAAACTTATGGAATGGATTATAAACAATACCTACTTAATTTGAAAGCATTATTTATATACCTAGTAACTATATTGCAATCTGTCAATTTAGTTTTAAATTGTTATTTTATTTAAGTCCACAAGTTCACATACAGGGTTTCTAGCATCTGTGTTCATTACTATATTAATTATACTTAATATTGTAAACATGTTTTACTGGTCAAATAAAATAAATATTGTCATCAAATAACATTGCTCACATTTATAATTAACACTATGATTGTGTTTTGAACTACGATGTATTAAATTAGATTTCCATTTTGCCATAAATCCACATATTTCACAATTTTATTATGCTCTGGAATAGTGCTTTACTATATGGGCCTTTAAATACTTTTTCATATTTGTAGAATACTCACATTCTTCACAATTATATTTAATACTAGCATTATGACGTGTTAAAGTATGTTGTGTTAAATACTTTTTCCATTTTGTCGTAAAATCACATTGCTCACAATTGTATTTAGCTTTCGAAGAGTGTTTTACTATATGGTTTACTAAATACTGTTTCACATTTGTACAATACTCACACTGATCACATTTATAATCAACAGTATCGGTGTGTCTCAAACTATGCTGTTTCAAAGTAGCTTTCCATTGTGTCGTAAAATCACATTGTTCACATTTATAGTTAATACTATCATTGTGTTTTAAACTATGCTTTACTAAATAATCTTTCCATTTAGTTGTAAAATCACATTGTTCACATTTATAGTTAATACTATCATTGTGTTTTAAACTATGTTTTATTAAAGAACCTTTCCATTTTGTTGTAAAATCACATCGATCACATTCATAATTAACATTATCATTGTGTTTGAAACTATGGCGTTTCAAATTAGCTTTCCATTTTGTTGTATGATTACATTGTTCACATTTATAGTTACTATCCTTGTGTTTTAAACTATGCTTTACTAAATAATCTTTCCATTTTGTTGTATAATGACATTGTTCACATTTATAGTTAATACTATCAGTGTGTTTTAAACTATGCTTTACTAAATAATCTTTCTGTATTGTCGTAAAATCACATTGCTCACAATTGTATTTAGCTTTCGAGGAGTGTTTTATTATATGTTTTACTAAATACCGTTTCAAATTTGTAGAATACTCACACTGGTCACATTTATGATCAACACTATCAGTGTGTATTAAACTATGCCGTTTCAAAGTACCTTTCAATTTTGTCGTAAAATCACATTGTTCAAATTTATAATTAGCACCATCACTGTGTTTTAAACTATGCTTTATTAAAGAATATTTCCATTTTGTTGTAAAACAACATTGTTCACAAATATAATTAACACTATCATTGTGTTTTAAACTATGCTTTATCAAAGATTCTTTCCATTTTGTTGTAAAAACACATTGTTCACATTTATAAGTAACAGTATCATTGTGTTTTAAACTATGCTTTATTAAATAACCTTTCCGTAGTGTCGTAAAATCACATTGCTTACAATTGTATTTAGCTTTCGAAGAGTGTTTTACTATATGGAATACTAAATACCGTTTCACATTTGTAGAATACTCACACTGGTCACATTTATAATCAACACTATCGATGTGTATTAAACTATGCTGTTTCAAAGTAGCTTTCAATTTTGTTGTAAAATCACATTGTTCACATTTATAGTTAATACTATCATTGTGTTTTAAACTATGCTTTACTAAATAACCTTTCCATTTAGTTGTAAAATCACATTGTTCACATTTATAATTAACACTATCATTATGTTTTAAGGTATGCTCTATTAAAGAATCTTTCCGTTTTGTTGTAAAATGACATTGTTCACATTTATAATTAACACTATCATTGTGTTTTAAACTATGCCTTATTAAAGAATCTTTCCGTTTTGTTGTAAAATGACATTGTTCACATTTATAACTAACACTATTATTGTGTTTTAAACTATGCCGTATTAAATGACCTTTCCGTTTTGTCGTATAATCACATTGTTCACATTTATAAATAACATCATCATTGTGTTTTATTAAACTGTGCTTTATTAAACTAGCTTTATATTTTGTTGAAAAATCACATCGTTCACATTTATAATTAACATTGGGTTTTAAACTAAGCCGTTTTAAATTTTTTTTCGATTGTTTCACATAATCACATTTGTGTTTTGAAGTGTGATTTTTTAAATTGTATTTTACATTTGTGTTTGTTGAACACTCAGCTTGATTATAGGCTGGTACTATATTTATAGCGTGTTGAACACTAATTTCTCTTATGTTACCTAATTCACTTGCATCCACATTTTCTTCTTTTATTATAACATTTATGTTATCTACTTCACCTTTGCTGACATTTTCTTCTTTTGTTGTATTATTTAGAATAAAATGTCGATTAGTTAAAAACAAATGTATTGGTCCTTCCTTGTTAGGTTCAAGTTTAACAAGTTTCATATCAATTTCACAAGACATCGGGAAGCGCTTATATTGCTGAATCAAAGATCGATTAAGTTTGGATTGGCTTGGTTCACGTAAATGGCGCAATAAACATATGAATAAACGATGATGTAACGATATTATAGTAGAGAAGATACTATACAATGATATTATGACTTGGTTACAAAGACAATAGCGCCACGTTACGGATAGGAGCTCAAACAATTTCAAAATGGCGAAAAGGCGGGATATTTAAATGAAAGATTTTTGTAAAATATGTATATACTTTGCCAGTAAAATAAAATGATTGTATACCAACACACTTTATTATTATTTAGCTTATGCTATTACATAAAAAAATAACATGTCTCAATGAAGTTATATAAAACCAAAAAACACATTAAACTCTACATCACTTACAATAGAATAAAAATGAGTTAAAGTAATAATAAAAAACCTAATAAATATATAAATTATCTATCTATCTAACCCCTCCTGGTTACATCGAAAACGGTTTTTAGGAATTGATTCCTAATTTCTTTGCTGATGTTTTCGCTGATGTGAAATAGTTATTTTTGTAACAACTGTATGAAATCAAGTCTTTTCAGACTAATCGTTGCTGTTGCTGGGTGTCCAATAGAGCAGTAGGCTCATAAATCTGGATTTAGGTACGTCATACAAACAACATTTTTTGTTAAAGCTACCAAAAGTACATTCAACCCTTTTATTATGTAAGGCTAATGTGATGAGCACATATTTCTCGAAAATAGTGAAATTCCGAATTTAATTACCATGCCACCATATTAACCAGATTGAATCCGGAAAAGACTCATTTTACGGATTTAAATGTGAAACAACACAACATTTATTGTATGCGAAAGTTCAAGCTAACCAAGTGCAGGACACTGCAGTCTCCAAGCAGTTTTTGAAATAGTCCAATTATTTGAATTGCAGCAAATTATAACCGAGCCCAGTCGTCTGACAGAAAACAGTAGTTCTCTAATTGATTTAGCCATTACGAACCATAACAATCGAATTTTGAATCAGAAACAGAAGACGTTTCTGATTTGATTATAGACCACAACCGAAGCTACTGCAATATCAGCATTAGCACATCGTGTACCGTAAAACGGGGCGGCTTGATAACACCGAGGCGACTTGATACATTCTACCCCTCTTGCCTAAAATGCGCACACCACTGTGCTACACATGGATGCGACCGGCACATATGTACTCATTCGATGCGTTAGTAGGCACTCTTTCAAAGTAAGGTTAGTAGAGTACAGTGGAAGACTTGTTGTTCCCGCAGTATTTTTCTATAAAAACGGGTAAAAAACCAGGTATTTATTAACTGTTATACTTTCTATTGTGTAGAGACACTATTAAATGCAAAGATATCTCCGTATTTTTTTCATGGGTACTAAATTAGTCAAAAACAATATCCTAACCTCAAGGTTGGATTATACAGAAACATTTACCAGTGGCGTATCATTTTATTTTTTTAGTCTTTTTCAGGGTGACTTGATAATAAGGATAAATATGGTCAGAACATATAAAAGAAAACCAGGCAGCAGGAAATACGGTGATTATGATGAAGAACCAGTAAAGATTGCTGTGTCGCGTCATAGAGACGAGGGTGTTGCAGTTACACAGCTAAGTAAAGAATATAATATACCTATTGCCACTTTATACAGAAAATTAAGGAAAATACCCAAAAAACGTGGCGGTCAGCTTGCGATGTCAAAGGATGAAGAGGATATGCTTGCTAATGCTATTGGTGTTGCTGCTGATTGGGGTTATCCGTGCGACTCAAACAATATCAAAGATATAGTTCAAAATTATTTAGGAAGACATGGGAAAACTGCACCCCAATTTGTAAATAACAGGCCAGGAAACTTGGTTACAAAATTTTTATTGCGGCATAAGGAAAAGCTGTCAAAAGGTTATCCCAATCAATAAAAGAAAGCAGAGCGGAGGTATGCCATGAAACAGTCAATAAATATTTTGATAACTTGGCAGAAAGTCTAAAAGATGTTCCACCGTCTGCAGTTGTAAATTATGACGAAACTAACTTCACTGACGATCCAGGTCGCGTAAAAGTAATCGTCCGTAAAACGTCTAAAAGAGCAGAGAAAATAATGGATTCCTCAAAAGTCGCAACCTCAGTTATGTTCGCCTGTGCAACCTCCGGATCCTTACTGCCCGTCTATATAGTTTATAAAGCCGACCATCTCTGGTCCACGTGGACGGAAAATGGGCCACCTGGGGCTAGATTCAATCGTTCCCATTCGGGCTGGTTCGATGGAAATATTTTTGAGGATTGGTTTATCAATATAATACTGCCATATTTTCGAACTTTAACACCTGGCCGTAAAGTACTCATCGGTGACAACCTGGCAAGTCATATTTCCATAAATGTTCTCCAAAAATGTGAAGAAAACGAAATTCGTTTTATACTGCTGCCACCCAACAGCACCCATTTAACGCAACCTTTAGATGTTAGTGTCTTCCGGCCAATTAAGACTGCCTGGAGACAGATACTTCAGCAATGGAAAAAAATAATAGGGGAGTGGTGAGGAAAGATGTCTTTCCCCGATTGCTGAATCAAGCATTAAATCACGTTGACGCTAGTGGTGAGAAGAACATAAAATCTGGTTTTGAAGCAACCGGCATATGTCCGCTAAATAGGAAGAAGGTTCTGGATAAGTTACCGAAAACAGACGAACCTGCATTACCAGGTGATATGGCGCAATCATTAAAAGAGATCTTCGAAAGTTCAAGATTCAAAACTGCAGTACCTGTTGGAAGAAAAAAGAAGCTGACTGTACCAGCGGGCAGAAGCATATCTCGACACGACGTTGAAATGCCACAGACATCTTCTGGAAGAAAACCTTTGCAAAATCGAAAAACATGGTCTTTATCGTCTGCCTCCTCTGAAAGTGCTGTAAGTGAGAAACTATTAACTGTTGATAGTGATGCGGACCCTGAATCATTCTCGGATTTAGAAAACGAAAGTGACATGGACCAACATAACGAAAATGACATTCCACAAAGTGATTTAAATGATTTGAAATCAGGTGATTATATTTTTGTTGGTTTAAAAACCGAGTCAAACACTTTTAAAAACTACGTGGCAAAAATAACAAGTTGTGAAGAGAGTGAAACCTATCTTTGCACATTTTTAAGACAAAGCTCTAAAATGTCAAACGCTTATATTTATCCTGAGGTAGAGGACGTTGGTATTGTGAAAAAGATAGAAATTAAGCAGAAACTTACGGAATTTGAAACATTAAGGAGGGGACAGATCAAATTTAAACATTTGAATTTTTAATTTTTTTTTACGATTTGCAGCTAGGTACATGTATCAGAATATTGGCTAAGTTTTATATTTTTATCTATATAGTATAAGTATATTATTCTATTTTGAGTTCCTAACACACCACAGAATGTAGGTAGTACCTACAGATATTGTTTTTTACGTTTATTATTTTTCGAGTTTCGTTTTTATATTTCCAAATAAATTCTAAAATACAAATTCAATTTGTTTCATTAAAAAGGTTTTTGGGGTAGGCAGGAAGGTACCTATGCTAAAAAAATGTGACGCTCTGTTGCTATAGGGACTTATATTTTTGATTTTTTTCTATCAAGACGCCTCAATTGAGGTTCGAAATGATAAAACAGAGTTAAATACAGGCATTTATCAAGTCGCCCCACTATGGGGCGACTTGATAATCTACATATATATATTTTTTACCCCTAAGATGGGGCACCTATTTTTTTTTTAATTTGCATTGGATAGTCACTAGCCCAAAGTTATCTGAAGTATTTTTTGTTTGATCCCAAATTGTCTGGTAACAGCTGCAGAGCGATCAATTTCCGAAAACACTGATCAAGTCGCCCCGTTTTACGGTACTCATTCAGAAGTGAGGAAAGTCAGATCATTTTCTAGTATTAACAGAGGGAACCTTTATAATGATGCGGAGGAAGCAAGCTGGGATGATATTTATTCTACACAAGACATGGATGAGAAGGTAAAACTGTTCAATTAAATTATATTGTCACTTTTGATAAACATGGGATTTCGATTAATATGCTACAACTACTGCTCCATTTCTGTCTTTTACCGCTGACACATATTACAAACATTTCGCTGGAAATATAACATAATTATTTGACATAAGTATCAATTGTCGTAGTAGTTCTGCATTTTTAAAATTTGCAATAACATGTGTTCTTTGTAATACTGGAGATGATAGCAACTGGAACTGCCAGCTCTAAATCCCAATTTCCAGTTTGATAATTATAACTTCGTTTGTATAAGTTCATTAAATTATTTAATAAAAATGTTATAAACGTACCTACCAATAAAATTGAAGCTGCGGGTTGATATTTCGATTTCCATAACTTAGCACTTGACCAAAAAGGTTTTGAACTTGATCTTGGTTTAAATGTCGCCCCAGAATGTATGTAAAGGATTGGTTTTTTAAATAATTCCAAATATTAATAAAATTATTAATAGTAAATTTCCAATTCACTAAACAAGGTGATCTTTTTTGATCTTTGGGCGGGTGTTGTAGAAATTCCATTGAAGCGAGCATCGATAAAGCTTGTCGAACCCAAAATTCCATGTGGTTACTGTTTTTTGAAATTCCACAGCGTGAAACTTTACCTCGTGTAGCTTGTTTCAGACTGTCATTGAAAGTCATTGACAGAATCGAACAGTTTGTCATAAAACATTAGTAATTCAGCTGTATGTTGTGCATTTTCGTTAAAACTCTTATTAGAATTTGAAAAAAAAACAGCAACAAATTATACAGACATCAGTATATAATGCAGCCTAAACAATTAAACCTTAACTCATCGACCGAGTTTATTTACCTAAGGTACTAGCCAACTGCAAAGTAGACGCAACTCGCTGGCTGAATATTTGTGCCGAATACTTCACCTTCAATTTTTCTAATCTTATTGACATACACATGTTGGTCCGTTAAATGTGGAAGTACCCGAGGATTTGAGTGTTCTGGACAAAAGTATACGAATTTCCTTTTGAAGATCAAGTCAGTTAATCTGTCGTTTAGGTACGCGCTCCTCGCTTCAACGTGAAATCAAAAAACAGCTAGGCCGATACAAAATCAAATGTTGGTGGGAGAAATTTTCAAGGTCACGCTCTATTGTTCAAGCACTTCTTAGGATTTAGCTGAGTTCACGTGTTAATTTCTAGAAGTTATTACACTTCTTAAAATCAATTTCCAAGTTTTCAAGGTCACCTGCAGAGGTATCCCGATCTTATCCGAACTTATTCTTATCCGATCGTACCCGATCTTAACCGATCCCTTTGGACGGCCCGTTCAAAACACATTTAATCCTCATTATCCGATATAGGGAGAGGCATACTTTTGATATTGCTCTTCGTAGTTTGCACAGTGACGACTCGTACCTTTTCATCAGCACCTGGTTGAACTTCGAGGATTCTTCCTAGGAGCCATTTACATGGAGGTAAATTTTCGTTAGTCAGGACTATCAGATGTCCTACGTTCAAATTTGAATCACCAACTTTCCACTTGTGTCTTTTTTCTAATTCATTTAAAGTTGACCATCGGTTCAAAAAACTTTGGACTAGTTGTTTCACAAGTTGGAATCGATTCAAGCGATTAATCTTGACGTCATCTTCAAATAACGGATTAGGCGGTGTAACTACCGATTGGCCAATTAGGAAATGGGCTGAGGTTAATGGTAACATATCGTTAGGATCACAGGATATTGGGAACAGGGGTGTAGAATTTAATGTTGCCTGGATTTGTGACAACAACGTAGAATATTCTTCGAATGTTAAATTTGTATTACCAATAACCTTGCATAAGTGAGCTTTTATTGCCTTAATGTTGGCTTCCCGCAAGCCACCAAAGTTGGGACTATTAGGAGGTATAAAATGCCACACAATTTTTTGTTGTGTACATAATCGAATGAACTCATCGTGTGAATTTTGTAAAAAGTCATATAATTTGGCGATTTCATTTCGAGCACCAACAAAATTTGACCCATTATCTGAGTACAAATGCGAAGGTGTGCCACGTCGCGCAGAAAACCTTCTAAATATCGATAAGAACGCTTCACTAGTCAGGTCTGTCACTAGCTCAACATGAATACATGTTGTAGTGAAGCATGGCAATAAGCACATATATGCTTTATACGTTTAGCTTTTCGGTCTTGCAAAACTATTGGACCTGCGTAATCTAACCCAGTAATTGTAAAAGGTTTCGCGATTTGCACCCGGTGCTTTGGTAAACTTCCATAATTGAACTTGCTTGTTTTGGTCTGGTACGAAAGTATTTTATACAGTTTCTAACTGTAAGTTTTGCTAAATTCATTCCGGCTGTCCCCAATATTTCTGGCGAACCAAATATAATAATAGCTGAGGACCAGCATGTTGTAACTTATTATGTTCGTCTTGGAGTATTAACTTAGTTAATTTGTGTTTACCTTCTAAAAGAAGAGGGCGTTTGCTATCAAATGACAATGATGAGTGTTTTAATCTCCCCCCAACTCGCAATGAACCTTCTGAATCTAGAAATGGATTCAGAGATAATAATTTATGTTTATTATTAAAATTTTTGTTATTATTAATAATAGAAATCTCATTAGCAAAACTATCATTTTGAGCTATTTTTGTTAATTGCTGCATACTGCTTGCCTATAGATGAGAACTATTAAAAAAACGAGAGAGAAAAGAGCTCTTCCCTAGCCCTTATTCATTTTATCAGTTTCACCAATGTGAAAATGCTAAATTACTAAATCATAAAAAAATTATACTATTTATTACCAAAAATTCATAATCTTAACCTTACATTTTACCGCCCTTATTATTCTCGTTTCATTACTGTTTTTCCTATTTTATACCATTTTCTGCTTTTTTTTTATCTCTCATTATCATTATTATCTTTTGTTAATTCGTTCATTTAGGCGTTCCTTTTTCCTACTTTCTTTTCATTACTCTGCACCTTTACCTTTAACAAACAGTCTTTTTCAAGACTAACACACTCATAGTATACACTTGATAAGTAACTAAATGTAAATATTTAACTTGCATTTGTTTTTACAAGAATTCTTATTAGTGGATTATTTGATAACTCTTACACCAAATGACGTTCCGGGTGCTGCGTTGAATCCGAACTTGAGCAGTGAAGATTACACAAAGTTACAGTTGCAGAGATGGTTAGAATGTCAGTCTTTAAAACAGACTGGTACCAAATCTGACTTGGTATAACGGTAAGCCAAATTTTACATAGTAGAAAATGTTTTACAAAATTTCCTTATTTTTAGTGTAACTAATTGTATAAAGGCTGGTAGAGAAAACAATGTTTTCCTTGGTATTCATGATGGAAAGTGGTACGATGCGAAACGAAAATTAGTACCAATTGCTTCTACTTCTTCGGCAGTACCTACACAAGATTTTCAATCCATTAAGTGAACTAAGTTTCCTTCATAATCTATTGCACATTATTTTAATCGGGTGAAATAAGTGATGTTACTGAAAAACTTTTTAGAAGAGGACGTCAGTATGTTGACAGTGATCACATTCATGAAGTGTACGATGCCAAATATGGAAAAAGCTATCCTCTTAAGGCAAAGTGTTTTGCCTCTTAATAAGAAAACTGTTTATTTAGTAAAAATTTCATTAAATCGTATGTCGGGTGCACTGACCAATGGTAAATGTGAGTGCAAGCAATCAGCTTTAGGAAAGTGCAGTCATGTAAGTGCACTATTACTGTTTTTGGCAAGGTACACTGAAATAAGCGGGTTTCAACATGAATCGAGTACTAGTAAACTTAGGGAATGGGGATTAGGAAGCAGCCGCAAACACCCAGGTCCAGTGACATCAAAAGCATACTCAACTAAAAGGTTCCAGCCTCTATTGAGATGTGTGTTTGATCCAAGACCTCAGAACTATACAATAAGTATTAATAACTTTATTTGTGATCTGCAGCGCGGAATGAAACTAACCATGTTCGAAACCACATTGAAACTTTCATATCAAGATTTTGATTTGAATCGACAAGAAGAAGCTATTTTGAAAGATCAAGTACAGATGTTTAAAGATAATATGCGAAATTATATGGCTACGTATGATACTCATATATTTGCAATAAAGGGGCGGAGCAACAAGGTTCTCAACAATGGATCTCTTGGAGAAGCTATTTTTGGACAACATCTCAATGTTGCTTTAATATGTATAGCCTCATGCAGTAGAGGAATACGTAACATTACATCTATATCTACATCTACTCCATCCTCTCCTCAGGAACTACATGCAAGTCAAAGATGTTGAGGAAGTGCCACAGGAAATGAAGCGAAACAAAAAAATTAAAATTGTTCCCTCTGTGAATCATAATATCGAAAACATGAAAGAAGAAGGAAGAAATAAAAGGCATAAATAAAAATTACTAGTGCAAAAGAACTTAGTGTTAGTCCTGAAAGACCTTGCCAACGTTTTAAAAGGGTAAAAATCAAATGCATATTATATATATATATATATATATATATATATATATATATATATATATATATATATATATAATACATACATACATACATACATACATACATACATACATACTAATACATACATACATACATACATACATACATACATACATACAGGGTGTGGCGCGAAGAGTTTTGATTAAAAGTAACGACGGATACAGTTATGTTAAAAATCTGAAATTACGCAGCTGTAGGTTTTGGACGACGCTGAGTTCAAATATAATATTGTCCTGAATGTGGCACTTCCGGTTATACCGGAAGTAGGCGTCAACTTTGTTATTTTAAATGGAACCTAATATTTTTTATTTTATTTTCGAATTCTCTCTTCGCGACACACCCTGTATATATATATATATATATATATATATATATATATATTGGAATGTTTATAATTAATTTATTAAGATGAGGGAATTATTTGGCGAAAAATCGAATAAGGGGATAGAGTTCATGGAATTTAGTTGAAGATAAAAATTTTTGAGTATAAGAAATATCCTATATGTAATTGAATTTAAAGTATAAAAGTAATTCTGAATATAATTTGCTATCCAACGCATGCGTTAATGAACTTAAGTGAAATAAGTAACTGTCAAAGATGTCAAATGATTAAATTTAGAAAATTTAATGTTTGGAACCAAAATAAAATTTAGAAAAGAAAAGAAATTAATATCTTTACAGGTGTTTACACAAGTAAATATTTAAAATTCTTAACCACAAACATACATGTAACAAATATAAATTGCAGGAAAATAACAATGAATATTCACAATAAGCAGGGTTGTTAAACTTTGTGACTCACATATACAGTCCTTCCTGTTGATAGAATGATGTCTTCGGATACTTCAGCTGGATGCAGGCAATGTTCACTCGGTTACAGTTGTTACCAATACCCAAAACTGCTATCTCGGTTCTCGGTTGTCGAAGACACCAACTTCCAAGCTTCAAGATGTTTTCCCCAAAAACGGCAAACTCCAACCACTTATTTATTACGGTAACTTTTTATTTAAATGATTTTATAGCTCAATGAGTGATGTCGTTTAAAATATATGTTTAAATATCCAAGATTTTTGTTGACAACACTTTTATTTTAGCTACCGATAATAATTTTTATTTAAAAGGAATTGTCCGAAGAAATAAAACAAACTTTGACCAAATAAAAATGGGTTTTAATTTGGTAAACAAGAATTAATTTAAATTGGAAAACGCAAAAACAAATCTTCACAAAATCGTAACATCAATTAATCGAACAGAATTATTTTTTTAAAAACGACAGGTATCGGAGACCGAACTATTTATTTCTAACCGACGATACAAAAACAAGTGCTCTCGAAAATTATTCGTAACGTAAAACTTCTTGACGACAATAAATTAGGTTATGTACTCACAAATTTCACAACACTGTTTTAACCTTTTACACTTTTGAACAATTTCTAGAGAGAGAGTGATTTCCTGAGCGCTTGCTTTTACATGTTTCTGGTTGTTACAAAAATTTCATTTTTTTTACAACCATATTGCAAAAGTAACTATGGATATGATTGGAGGATCAAAATTACAAATTGTACATAAATGGAATTTTGGCCGTAACTTTCTTATGCATAGTCGGAATTGAAAATTAAAAACGGAAATGAAAACTACGTAAAATTTTGAATAAAAGGACACCTAACAAGCTATAATTCCTAACACTAATAAACGAAATAACTTAATCTACCTTAAATAAGCTTTTAACTATTTACACTTACAATCTATACTAAAATTACTTGCAAAAATGGAATTCTGAGGACATTTTACATAGGAATACATATCTTTTATGTTCGAAACATTTAATTTAAAGAAAAATTTAAGCTTTTGTAATATTAGCTTAAATTCACCTCAGAATTAACATAATTTTGCGGAGAAAAGCGCTGTATCCTTATAAAAACATTGTGATTTTAAGAGAGAACATCTATTATTTGCTTTAAGAGCAAAATCTACGTCTAATAAAGTGGAAAAAGTATAAAATTATATAAAAAACCTAAAATTTACAACGTAACCAAACTTAAATCTAAAAATGAAATTAATTCATATTTAAAATGTTTTTAACACTTAAAATGTTATGTTTAAGGTTTGTACTACTTGTCTTTATTGTTCTCACTAATTATTTGCAATGCATAATGTTATATAGTCTTGCATTGAAAAAGTCTCATCGTCTAACACTCTTTTTGAAATTTTTCACTATAAAATGTACGGCACTATAAATGTCTGTATGCCATAATGTTCTAAATGTTTTTCTTATTGTGAATCTTGTATTATAATTTTTGTCACTAATTCGCTTCCAAAAATATGTGCGAAAAATGTCTATACTGTCCAAATTATAACCCTTTTACTAAATTTTTGTATTTCCTGCCTTTAAAAACTAAACATACACTATCCCTAACATAATCCTAACTATAAAGTCCATGTTTAAACACCTGTAAAATGTCCACTTGCCAAATTACCTTTGAAAAATTGATTTTTATTGCAATAATTGCAATACTAAAATGACTTTACGAAAATGGTTATATTTAACATTCTTGACAATTTTGTTAGCAGCAAATTGCTTTTTATGATGAAATCAAACTAAGCAAATGATATTCAGACTAATTTATATCAATCAAATTTATTTTAACCACATCGGGAACCAAATTTATATAAAATAGTGTCTCGCACTTGTATTGAGCTAGAAATTACCCCTTTTTATTATCCAAATGTCATGTAAGCTGTCCGATACATCTATTACCTCTTTCTGAACATCTCAATATATATATATATATATATATATATATATATATATACCATATTCGGATTTACTGGCGAAAAACGAAATCCGCCATTTTCGGTTTTTCGCCGATATTTTCAAAACCAATTGGCCGATCGTAAATCTGAAACCGGATATCGAATGCTCTAATCTTCCTCTGAAACTTTTCCCATTTAACCTTTGCCGTAAGTATAACAGGAGCCGAGATCACTATAGAGAAGCGAATTTGGGACACATTGTATATATATATATATATATATATATATATATATATATATATGTGTGTGTGTGTGTGTGTGTGTGTGTGTGTAAATATGGCTGATGGATAGATCACCAATTCCTAGAAAATACATTAGATTAATAATATTAATCTAACACAGGATATGTTGTTATTAGTTAGGTGATTTATTTAATGCATTTATTTCAAAATAGATTCCAAATTGTTACGTTATAAGCTGAAAAATGCGAATGCGATGTTATATGTAAATTGATCAATTAATAAATACAAACGTGAACAAGTTATTAATACAATACTTACCTTATTAGTCTAAACTCTAAACAAAAACAACACTACACATCGACTACTTGAAGGTTGACACCAAAGAACTAAAAGTACCTACGTAGACCGTAAAGTGCAAAGAGCTGCGCCCTTTGTCACCATATCCGTTACGACGAAAACATTTGGTTACTTTATTTTTAGAATAGCAGTAGTTTTATTTATGACCCAACAATCCACAATTACCTAAAGCAACGCACCCTGTTTAGTGTTGACTTTATCCAGTAAACTCAATATAAACTGTTAAGGATGCACAATGTTACATCGGTGAGGCAAACGAAAAATGTATGCAACCCGCCAACCAGAGGGACTTCTGTTTCACTCTTACTCAGTATGGTACATACAACACCGCGATGTTCGCGGCACATGTGCATTACATTCAGGCAAGTATTACAACTATAAAACCATGAATCATGTTTTTGAGAAATAGAAATATTTCAAGTCAAAACTGTTTTAAATAGGTACTAAGTATGTTAAAATACAATGAAAATAATAAAGTAGTATTTATTTGTCTAATTACATTGTTATTGTACTTAATATTTAAACAAATTAAATAAATATAAAAGTTGATTAGGGCAATACAACAAATTATGAAATAATATTAACATGCAGAAAAACTGTGTTTGGCTGCATTTGGCAATACGTTTCTAAAGTTTTTATCTACTAAAGATACTGTTTTTATTAAATGCTCGTACTGCATTTCAACAAACTGAATTATTCTAAATACAACATCAGCTGCAAATAATAAGCCCCCATCTTGAATTTATCTTTATCCGATTTCGAGTCAGTAGTACGTCTTCTATTTTATCTTGAGATATTTTCTATTGTTATTAATTTAGCGAACCACTAATTAGGGTGAAATGGGGTAAATGCGCTTTTGGGGCAAGTGCACTTTCCCGTCATAAAATTTCCAAACAAAAAAATTTTGTTAAAATCCCGATGCCGTACCTCTAATCAGTTCCATTCACGAAAATGTTACTACATTTGCGCTGGTAACAACGCAATTCTGTCAAGCTGTCAGCTGTTAAATGTTAAGGTTATGTATGTTTGTTTTGGTCAAATTTGAATTCTAACGAAATTTACGGTAAGTTTTGTTTAAAATTTAATAAATTGTGTAATATGTTTCAAACGTACATTTATATATGCAAGCGTACCCCTTAAATTGTTTTCCAAAAATATTGTCGTCTTCATATCTATTAAGAGGGGTGGCGCACTTGCCCCAGAAATTTCTGTGCACCGGGGTAATTGCGCCACTTTCTAAGGGAAGTGCACGGCACGTTTTCGAATCCCAATCAGAATTTTTGCGATTTAGATACGTTTTGCAACACAACAGTAACAGTTGTATATCCAGCATTACTTTTTCAGAACATGGTGCGGAATTATGTGCGAAAAACTAAACGACGTAATTACACTTGCCGAGAGCTGAATGAAGCTTTAGGGCAATGTAGGCAGGGTGCCATGACTATAAACGCATGCAGTAAAGCTTACAATATCCCAAGAGAAACCTTACGCGACCATTTATCCGGGCGCCGTGGTAAACGCCAAACAGATGGAAATGTCGGTGGAGGTGGTAGACCTACAGTGTTTACAAAAAATCAAGAAACCGAACTTACGGATTGTTTGAGGGTGATGGCCAAAAATGGGTTGAGTTTGACACGTACCGAGGTATTTGACATTGTTCAAAAATTCGTAAAAAATAACTCTATTGCCACCCCATTTAAAAATGGTAGACCGGGTGAAGATTGGTGGCTACAGTTTAAGGGAGACATCATTTGTCAATAAAAAAAGCAGAAGGGCTGGAACATTTACGAAAAAAGCAAGGTGCAAATCCTTTTGTCGTGTACGGTTTTTATGATCTATTAGAAAAAACCATAGTGGAAAATAAGCTTCAAAATAAGCCGGGGCAAATTTTCAATTGTGATGAAACTAGCTTTTGTCATGACCCCAAAGGACAAAAGTTGTGGCAGAGAAAGGAAAACCTTGCCACAGATATACTGCTGCAACAGGTAGAGAAAATACCACGGTTTTAGCATGTGTTAATGCCGCTGGAGATAAGTTGCCACCGTTGGTAATTTTCAAAGGGTAAGAACCTGTGGAACTCTTGGATCCCGAGGGCGGCGATTTTCCAGGGACCAGCTATGTATCTGCGCCAAAAGGATGGATGACAGGAGAAATTTTGTGAACTGGTTCCAAAATAGTTTTATTTCAAAAGTCGGTGAATCTAGGCCCGTATTGTTAATTTATGACGGACACTGCAGCCACATTACTCCACAACTAATAACAATTGCTAAAGAAAACAAAATAATATTGTTAAAACTCCCACCGCATTTGTCGTTAAAAATCATGTGGGATAAAGAATTGGCTAAATGGCAGAGATTTCATCCGGGACAACGCCCATCGAAAGTGGAATTTTCAAAATTGCTGAGAAAAGTTTGGATCGGTTTAACGAAAGAAAATATTATGAGTGGATTTCAGGCAACGGGTATCTATGATGATCGAGTTATCGGGGACCTAAAAGTTAATCGAAAAGCTATTGATAAAAGAACAGACTTTTCTGTAAAAGATTTGCAAAACTACGAGAGTCGTAACGAAAACCGTCATACCGAACTAGAGATGTCATTTAATAATCATAATATTGGATCAAATCTCGACGAAAATCAAAATACTCGAACAAACGAACAAGATGAACCACAAACAACGCACGAGGACATTATTGAAATGGAGAAGACTACAAACATTTCAAGAGCTTTTAATTGAAACGGTAAAGTCAAATACCAACAATAATTTGGGATCTGTTAAGAAACGAAGAAAAATCGGCAACACCGCAGAGGTTTTAACTAACTCCGACTGATTCATTAATATCATCAAATTCTCAACCTGATAAACCTTCCGTGTCAAATTATGTTCCAAAAGAAGCCAAGTCAACAAAAAACATAAAAAATGCAAGGAAAATATCAGAAAGTGACTCCTCCGTCTCAGATGGGGCATGCGACTTTCGGGACCTGACAGACCTAACTGATAGTGATGACATTAATATTTTTTCAGACGAAGAGAAGGATGATGATGAACGTTCAGTGGGCCTTATAAATCTTGACAATTTTGTGCTGGTGAAATTACCCGGAAAGAAATTAATTAAACACTACGTTGCGAAAGTTATGAAAAAAGAATACGAATACGAGTTTGAAGTATCCTTTTACGGTGCAAAACAAAGTCCAAGGAAAGTTTGTCTGGCCAATAATCCGATTTATCTGTGGTACGACTAGAAGAAATCATACAAAATTGCCCAATCCAGAAGAAAGGAGAGGAATTTTGACATTTGGAATCGATTTTACCCAGTTTCCAATTAACTAGTACCAATGAACATACAGTAGGTTATTAACTTAGTTACCTTTGGTTGTTACTGTTTAAAAATATTTTTTTTAATATTCTACCTACCTAAAACTGGCCTATGTTCATACATTTATTACTTACATACCTCCAAATATTTGTCTTTTAATTCTTTACGGTAATAATCTAAGTTCGCATTCATTAGTTCGTATTCTTTAGTTTGTATTCATTAGTTCGCTAGTTGTTTAAACAACATGTTTTTTAAATAAATTGCTACGCATTCAATTTTGTTTTCTTTCTGCAAATTTTTGGCACGAAAAACTATATGTCCAATAGTTTGGTGCTCTTGCCCCGGTTAATTGATATCGTTACTTTAATGGGGTATATCCGCGGATGGTGCATTTGCCCCGGTGTAGCGGGGCAAGTGCGCCACCTTCCAATCAAAAAAATAATATTTTCCAGAAAAAAAATATGAAAGCGAATGACATTTCGCGACCAAAGGGTACTATATAAGATGTCATAGTACTGATATACAAAATTTGAACTTATAATATTAGCAATTCTAGTTTTGATGCTCTTTTAAAGCCGAATTTATCAGTTTTGGGTGTGCACTTGCCCCACCTGACCCTAGCACATACAGGGCGCGGCATTAGTGCATCGAAATACGATATCTCCGTTATTAAAGGAGATATCAAAAAACTTTAGTATGTTGAGCTTTGTCTTGAAAAAGACAGATTTTACGTGAATTACAGGAACAATAAAAAGACAAATAAAACGACAAGATCAGAAGGAAGCAAATTATGTCAGTTTATACATTCGTGTTTACGCACGCTCATGACCTAAGCGGATGAAAATGTTGATAAACAACTTACACTTTCCAGTGTTATGATACATTTTTGATAACAATATGACCATAGTGGAGTTACAAACCCTACACTCAATCTGGATCACTCTGTATAATTTTGCGCGGTGACAACATTTTTTTTAGTAATTTAAATATTTATTTATTGCGTGTTTGAGAAACCAAAGATGCTTTAGAATGTATAATTCAGTTATATCTATGCGAAGACCAAGGTGGCAAAATTAGATTCAGAATTCCTACTTGCGCAGTGGCGATTTTTGGTTGAGGTTATCAGAAATTAAAGTTGATAATCGGGTAACGTAACGTCGATTGGCGCAAACCGTATTTTGATATCTTTAAATCGGCGAAAATACACATTCGGCGGATTTTGAGAAAGTATCTTAAAGTTATTATTTGTGAATATTTTTTTCATGTTGCCTAAATACATCATTTTCAATATCCAGTAATACTGAAAACACAGTATTGTTATGTTATTGATAAATAAATATCGACTTTATATTCTATAGTAATATTTACTAACTATTTCAAATATGTATGTTATATTGCTTAAATATCGATTTTGAATATTTAATGATACTGTACATGCAATATTGGTACCCTACTGAATAAAAGTTATTGACTATATTGCATAGTAATATTTATTGAATATTGTAAATATGTATGTCATATTGCTTAAATATAGATTTTCAATATCTGATAATATTGTACACGCAATATTGGTGCATTATTGTGTGTACAAAATTTGAATTTACATTAAATAGTAATATTTAATAAATATTCTTATATTCACTAAATATTGTATTTCCAATATTTGTATAATATTACAAAAATATTGAGATGATATTTACAATGATAGATATCATGGTAATATAGAAATAAGCTCAGAATAAAAGGTACATTAAACACAGTCATTGCGAAGGGATTGATTAAACATATATGTAAACCGCAAGTAGCATAAGTTCAACTTAATATAAAACTAAGTACATATGTAATTATACGGCATGTTGTTAGCTATTTGATTCAAGTTTCACATGTGTTACATTTTAATCATGGCTGTGTAACAGAGTTATTCATGCTAGTAGTTCCCGATCATCTTCGCAAGTGTTAGAATATGTATTTGCTTCAATAAGATTCAAGTTATCCATTTGAATAAGGAAATCCTATTCTGGTATTCTTCTGTTCTGAAAGTAAAAGAAGATAATCTGTATGAGTTAATGTAGGCGATATAAAATGTATGTTAAATTGTAAAACAAAAGACGAAATTAGAAGAGATTCATAGAACTTACAAGTGTAAAATGTGAAATTAAACGATTATTATGAAAATAGCTTACATGTTAGTGTAAAGAGAAAGTGTTTAAACTTAAAATAACATTGTAAATGCAAATTAAGTGCAAGTGTTGAGAAACCAGGTTATGTCAAGTACGAACATAGAGTTTGAGATGGAAATTTTCAAAATAAACTATAGTGTTAGAGACTGATGTACCCTTATGTTTTTTGGGTCATATAATCGATTTCTGTTTATATTTTTCATGTAGAAAGTAAGATAAGTTAGATATAAGTAAATTTGTATCCGTAAAACTGCATAATTATTAAAATTTAAATGAATGAAGTATTTTAAAAGTAAATAGGGCATATGAGGTATCGGTGGAAAGGAAATTTTGTGTAAATTTAAAAAATAATCATGTTTTTAAGGTATGTCCTCATATAAAAACGTTATGTGTAAATGCAATAATTTGAAAATTTCAGAAATATTATTATCCAATCAGAATTAAGGTTTGTTATGTTTGTGTAGAAAAATTGTTCCAATCAAATTGGTTGTTAGGCAAACAAATGATATGATTTTGTTATATTTTTCAAAGAGTCTCTATCAATCCTTCAAGCTGAAAGCATGTCACTCGATGTGTACATTGGCTCAGATTTAAGATTGATCGTGTGTTTCGTATAACCTAAAATAATTCAGATATTGTTGGAAAGTAGGCGTTCGGGTCATCTGAATGGTCTTCTGGTAAATCTTGAAGCGCCTCAAGCAGTTCTTCCTCTGTCAATCGTCGCCTACTTGCCATCACCAACAAAACACACGCACAATAAATGTTTTGTGACATTCTAGCTTCAACAAACAAACACCTAACCCAAAAGAACATCATATTACAGTATGTGTAAAACAAATCACAACTAACCTTAGTTTTACTCGTTTATACAATGTTTAGAAAATAGGAGACCATGGCGGTTCTAGGTAAAACGGGTTTTTAAAAAATATATAGAAACCCAAAAAAAGGGCGGTTTATAGAGGAGACTATGCCTTAAATAAATAAAAGGCGAGGAACCATAACATTTTACAGGCATAAACACCATTTTTACAGCGACGTGAAGTTACAAAAGTGACAAATTTGTCCCCTCGGAGGTTCTAGTGTTAAAGGAATATCGTTGACGTATAAAACCGCACAGATAATCAATTAAAATAATGAAAATAGTCCTAGAAGAAGATCAACATATCCGAATTACATCTACACTTATAAAAATATCGGCTGATCACAATGTACTCTCAAGCGCACGACTAAACTCCACAAAGAGATGCTTTTCCTCTGATGGTTTATCACATCTGTATGGATTTAAAAAAAAACGTGTGTTACATAATTTCACATAATAACAGTTGTGAACTTGTAACTGAAGAATGATTTGCAATTATTCTTTTGTTCCTCATGTGTATCTTATTGTGTAAATATGTATGTAACTACTCTCTATGTTGCAAGTATAGCTTTTTCTTTGTACCTAAGGAAATAATATCACAGTTATATATTAAAAATACAATACAAGTATTTCTTACGAATAAACACCTACCATAGGTTATGTTTTCTTTACTTACACCACACACCCTGCTTTCGCGAGTGCGGAAGGTGTACGAAAGTACTAAAAAACCTGAAATGAATAATACTCTAAAGCTGGTTTGGTAGATATTGTTAGGCTATCGGTCGTGCGGCTGATTTTTAACTTTATTATCGATGGTTCGAATCTATGTATTCCAATTTTTGCTGTATTGACTGGGCGGCATTTACGCGCATGTACGATGTGCGGTTGCCTACACCATAAGAGCAAAATTATCTCACGCTTCCGCAATTATCGTTAATACACACACTGCGAAATGCACCATGGATCTCGACTCTCCCACGGTCTTCAGAATCTCCCTCACACGTTGTCCGAAGTGACTCACTAAGTAATGATATGCGGCGCGGCATGAATCAAAGAAACAAAAATTTATCACGCTCTTCAAAATGTTCCCAAACCTAATAATCAAGAACGGTGTCGGCAAACATCAAAGGATTTGGCTCGGGCCAATTGCCACAATATAGTTCTCACGATCCGCTCATCAAAATTATCCCATGGTCACGTGTCGTAATACCTACTTTTATTTGTTTTGACGAAATGGATGATTCACGTAACTTTACAGCGACAACGTTCAATATCTTTTTACTATTTTAATAAAAGCATTAACGTAACGATTGATGAGAATTTCTCTATTAAAGTATTTGAAATTTTGAGTTTTTTCCATATAATCTCATTTTCAGAGATAAGTTTTGAGATATAACGTAACGTAAATATAAAGTAAATAAGATCGTTGACGATCAGTTGATTTATTATCACATCGTTTTATTACGAGTACGTGAAATATTTTGAAGTTTTATAGGAAACGTCGTACCGGCCGTTAATTCGCTGATTCATCTGGATTTGCGACAAAAGTACGCAAGTTTTTTTGTTTGTTTGGAACTAGTTGACATTTATAAACATTCGATCGTGTTTTGTTTATTTTTGTTGTGACGTACATTCATTTTAAATTGAATAATTAATTACCGAGTTGACCAATTATTTCTTTTGTTAAATTGAGCTAATAATTTTCGTGGCATTTTATACCGAAACTGTATAATGAATTTTGAGTTTAGTTGTTGCAATTTTTGCGGATTTTAAGTCAAGCTTAAAAATTTTATTTAAGCGTAGGTGAGCTTTGAGTAGATATTTTTGAAGTAGAATTTCATGTAAGGTGAATGTTGTCTCTTCGAGTGAACATGATAGTTTCCTGTTAGGCCAATATTTTAAGATCTAGTTCATGAGGCTTTCCCTGCTATAAATTTATTTAACGGGTGGCATATTTGTGACATATTTTTCCTGATTAGTAGTTGCGTTTTACGTATTACGGGCTATCCTATTGGTAAAATTAGTAAGCCGCACACGCCCTTTTCCCACTGCGCTACCGGCCCCTTTCCTTATCTGTTACTTCGGATCTACTACCATATGTTCTATGCAATTTTTTATTCGATACGTAATTTGGAGTCAAAAAATTCCCAATTTTTCAATATCTGAATAACGATCAACTTTATAGGAAAATGCGTGAACATATTTTTTAAGATAATTTAATTTTGAATAACCTTTCTTAATTCAATATCAAATAAGTCTGAAAATTATTTAAATAGGACAGAAAATGCTTAATCTGTATTATCGATTTTTTTTGTAGAAGCAGGCGGTTTTGGAATTGTTTATTGTCTACTAACCTCTATATGGCATTAAGCTTTAAACATCCATTTGATATATTATTGTTTTGGTTTTTAAAATGTTGCCTATTTTTGTTGTGAAAGTATTACAAAAGGGGTTGCATAATTATCCCAAAAAAATATTATTAAAATTATTTCATTTCTTTTAATTTCCACTTTGTAGGTTGGAAGGTTTATTAAAGATATTTATTTCAAATAAGCATGAAGAGTCCTTTTCAGTATAATTGTATAAAAAGCGCCACATTTCACATAGCACACACACATACATACACACACCCGCACACACATATATTTGTGTAGTAGATTTAAAATCTAGTCCCCTCTACAATAAGCCGTGTTGCCAGATTTATTGGATGCTAAAAGTACGGCGCCGTGCTTTATATTGTTTTAGTTGAAAGGTGACTTGATCGAGACTCAGCTCTGATTCAAAAAAATCTGTTCACTTTTGAAAGTAGAATTTTTTGTCGCAGGTTTTTTAAATTTTTAATTTAATATTATGTAAAATGGATACTTCACGTTCATAATTAGCATTTTGTGTTTTAGACTATTCCGCATTAAATTAGCTTTCAATCGTATAAACACATCGTTAGTACTTATAATCATCACTACCTATCGTTATACTGTATTAAATAAGCTTTCCATTTTGTCATAAAATCAACTTATTAGTATTTCGCTGTCAAAAAGACCTGTACTGCATGGGCTTTTAAATACTGTTTCACATTTGAAAAATACTCGTATTGTTTACATTTATACTTAACACTATTATTGAATTTTAGACTATGCTGTTTTTTAAAGAAGCTTTCCTTTTTTTGTAAAATCTGATTGTTCACATTTATTAATGTAGTTTTATTTCAAATCAACAATTTGGGTTCGTAAAAATAGAGGAACCAGGGATGCATTGAGTTACATTACTAATATCACATATAACCATGACAAGAGCAGGCCAACATTGATAAATTTTTTGAAGCTGGCTAAGGCGTTTTAACACGGTGGATTATTCTTCTATACTTTTGGAAAAACTGTACTCTCTTAGTATTCGAGGTAAGGCTTCAAATCTTGCCATCTTACGGATAGTTTACAAAGGGTCAAAATTACTGACAACTACAGTGAGTATAGAATAGTAAAAACAGGAGTCCCACAGGCACGATCCTTGGACCTCTCTTATTCTTTTTGTATGTGAATGTTCTACTGTGTCTCATATGCCTAAGGACTTAATCATCTTTTACAAGAATGATACTGTGATAATTATGGATGGTCCTTCATGGGACAAAATAAAATGAAGATGTATCTTGATAAAATTAATATTTGGTTAAAACTAAACAGGTTGTATTTAAAACTTGATAAAATTATATACTTAAGTTTTGGAAATTATAGTGGCAGCGTACCAGGTGAAAATAAACTGAATATTAAAATTAATAATGTGAAATTAAATGGGGTTAAGCAATGTAAATATCTGGACATTTTTATAAAGGAACTTGAAATGGGCAAACATATTGAATAGGTACATTCTCAAAAAAACAAAATATCTTGTTTATATTCTTTATAAATTGGCCAAAACTGTATTTTTTTACAGTATAATTAACTACGGTGATATTGCATGGGGTGGGGCATACAGTACTCAGTTAGATTGTTACACGCACAACAGAATATGCTACTTAAAATAATAAATATAAATAAATTTGAAATAAAACAGTATCTACTTAATTTAGAACAAATGTTTACACTCGAGTCATTTCATTTTCACTATGATACATTAAGTCCGGAATTATACTGAATCTAGCAGTAGAACAAGATATGTCTATAATATAGCGTAAATTTTCTAAAACTGTAAGTTATAAAAATATCCTTATTAAGGCGATCAAAACCTTAAATTTATTACCGAACTCAAAGATTTAAATATTTGTAAAAGAAAAAGAAAAAACTTATGGAATGGATTATAAACAATGTATAATATGTAACTGAAATGTGAAAGCATTGTTTATATACCTACGTAGTAACTATATTGCAATCTGTCAATTTAGTTTTAAGTTGTTATTTTATTTAAGTCGACAAGTTCACATACATGGTTTTTTACCCTCTGTGTTCATAACTATATTAATTATACTTAATATTGTAAACATGTTTTACTGGTCAAATAAAATAAATATTGTCATCAAATAACATTGCTCACATTTATAATTAACACTATGATTGTGTTTTGAACTACGATGTATTAAATTAGATTTCCATTTTGCCATAAATTCACATATTTCACAATTTTATTATACTCTGGAATAGTGCTTTACTATATGGGCCTTTAAATACTTTTTCATATTTGTAGAATACTCACATTCTTCACAATTATATTTAATACTAGCATTATGTGTTAAAGCATGTTGTGTTAAATACTTTTTCCATTTTGTCGTGAAATCACATTGCCCACAATTGTATTTAGCTTTCGAAGAGTGTTTTACTATATGGTTTACTAAATACCGTTTCACATTTGTCCAATACTCACACTGGTAACATTTATAATCAACAGTAACAGTGTGTCTCAAACTATGCTGTTTCAAAGTAGCTTTCCATTGTGTCGTAAAATCACATTGTTCACATTTATAGTTAATGCTATCATTGTGTTTTAAACTATGCTTTACTAAATAATCTTTCCATTTAGTTGTAAAATCACATTGTTCACATTTATAGTTAATACTATCATTGTGTTTTAAACTATGTTTTATTAAAGAACCTTTCCATTTTGTTGTAAAATCACATTGTTCACATTTATAAATAACATTATCATTGTGTTTGAAACTATGGTGTTTCAAATTAGCTTTCCATTTTGTTGTATGATTACACTGTTTACATTTATAGTTAATACTATCATTGTGTTTTAAACTATGCTTTACTAAATAATCTTTCCATTTTGTTGTATAAGGACATTGTTCACATTTATAATTAATACCATCACTGTGTTTTAAAGTATGCTTTATTAAAGAATGTTTCCATTTTGTTGTAAAACAACATTGTTCACATATATAATTAACACTACCATTATGTTTTAAACTATGCTTTATCAAAAATTCTTTCCATTTTGTTGTAAAAACACATTGTTCACATTTATAATTAACACTATCATTGTGTTTTAAACTATGCTTTATTAAATAACCTTTTCGCATTGTCGTAAAATCACATTGCTCACAATTGTATTTAGCTTTCGAAGAGTGTTTTACTATATGGAATCCTAAATACCGTTTCACATTTGTAGAATACTCACACTGATCACATTTATAATCAACACTATCGGTGTGTATTAAACTATGCTGTTTCAAAGTAGCTCTCCATTTTGTCGTAAAATCACATTTATAGTTAATAGTATCATTGTGTTTTAAACTATGCGTTACTAAATAACCTTTGCATTTAGTTGTAAACTCACATTGTTCACATTTATAATTAACTCTATCGTTGTGTTTTAAGCTATGCTCTATTAAACAATCTTTCCGTTTTGTTGTAAAATGACATTGTTCACATTTATAATTAACACTATCATTGTGTTTTAAACTATGCCTTATTAAAGAATCTTTCCGTTTTGTTGTAAAATGACATTGTTCACATTTATAATTAACACTATTATAGTGTTTTAAACTATGCCGTATTAAATGACCTTTCCGTTTTGTTGTAAAATGACATTGTTCACAATTATAATTAACACTATCATTGTGTTTTAAACTATGCCTTATTAAAGAATCTTTCCGTTTTGTTGTAAAATGACATTGTTCACATTTATAATTAACACTATCATTGTGTTTTAAACTATGCCTTATTAAAGAATCTTTCCGTTTTGTTGTAAAATGACATTGTTCACATTTATAATTAACACTATCATTGTGTTTTATTAAACTGTGCTTCATTAAACTAGCTTTATATTTTGTTGAAAAATCACATCGTTCACATTTATAATTAACATTGTGTTTTAAACTAAGCCGTTTTAAATTTTTTTTCGATTGTTTCACATAATCACATTTGTGTTTTGAAGAGTGATTTTTTAAATTGTATTTTACTTTTGTGTTTGTTGAACACTCAGCTTGATTATGGGCAGGTACTATATTTATAGCGTGTTGAACACTACTTTCTCTTATGTTACCTACTTCACTTGCATCCACATTTTCTTCTTTCATTATAACATTTATGTTATCTACTTCATCTGTGCTGACATTTTCTTCTTTTATTGTATTATTTAGAATAAAATGTCGATTCTTTAAAAACAAATGTATTGGTCCTTCCTTGTTAGGTTCAAGTTTAACAAGTTTCATATCAATATCAGAAGACATCTGGAAGCGCTTATATTGCTGAATCAAAGATCGATTAAGTTTGGGTGGGCTTGGTTCACGTAAATGGCCCAATAAACATATGAATAAACGATGATACAACCATACTACAGTAGAGAAGATACTATACACAGATATCATCACTTGGTTACAAAAATAATAGCGCCACGTTACGAATAGGAGCTCAAACATTTTCAAAATGGCGAAAAGGCGGGATATTTAAACGAATGATTTTTTGTAATATGTATATACTTTACCAGTAAAATAAAATGATTGTATACCAACACACTTTATTATTATTTAGCTTATGCTATTACATAAAAATATAACATATCTCAATGAAGTTATACAAAACCAAAAAAACACATCACTTACAATAGAAAAAAATAAGTTAAAGTAATAATAAAAAACCTAATAAATATATGTATTATCTATCTATCTAACCCCTCCTGGTTACATCGAAAACGGTTTTTAGGAATTGATTCCTAATTTCTTTGCTGATGTGAAATAGTTATTTTTGTAACAACTGCATAAAATCAAGTCTTTTCGGATTAATCGTTGCTGTTGCTGGGTCTTCAATAGCGGAGTAGGCTCATAAATCTGGATTTAGGTACGTCACACAAACACCATTTTTTGTTAAAGCTACCAAAAATACATTCAACCCTTTTATTATGTAAGGCTAATATGATGAGCACATATTATTAACCAGATTGAATCCGGAAAAGACTCATTTTACGGATTTAAATGTCAAACAACACAACATTTATTGTATGCGAAAGTTCAAGAATACAAATATGTGGTATGACGGTTGAGATTACATTAACCTAGTGCAGGACACTGCAGTCTCCAAGCAGTTTTTGAAATACTCCAATTAAGTATTTGAATTGCAACAAAATATAACAGAGCCCAGTCGTCTGACAGAAAACAGTAGTTCTCTAATTGATTTAGCCATTACGAACCATAACACTCGAATTTTGAAATCAGAAACAGAAGACTTTTCTGACTTGATTATAGACCACAACCCAATCTACTGTAGTATCAGCATTGAGACATCTTGTACTCATTCAGAAGTGAGGAAAGTCAGATCATTTTCTAGTATTAACAGAGAGAACATTTATAATGATGCAGAGGAAGCAAGCTGGGATGATATTTATTCTACACAAGACATGGATGAGAAGGTAAAACTGTTCAATTAAATTATATTGTCACTTTTTGATAAACAAGGGAGAAAAAGTGAGACACCTTCCGCCGCCATCTTAGATTTGCTGGGGAAAACCCACCTTTCACTTTTTTATACGCCCACGTTTTCCCACCCCTATGGTTTTTTTTCGGAGGCCTTTTTCAACCCTTGATGGAATTTTCATCCCTAATTATGACCTTTTTGTACTTGCTCACGTGAGAAGTGTATTTAGATCTTGAGCTTGGTGTTGGACTTGGGGTTGGTCTTGGACTTGGGGTTGGGGCGGGGTACCAGCTTCTTTTGGTCATATTAAGAGCAGTACTACCCCTGGAGGTTAGGCAATTGCACGTGTTCTGATTGGAAAAGATTTTTATTTAAGCTGTGTTTATTAATATGTATTAGTACCCATTTTTATTTTATCAAATGAGATTGCATAATTGTATTTCTTTTAATTCCTATCTACAGATTGTAACCTTACGAAATTTTATATATACATTGGGTTGTATTCTTATAATTAAATTTCACTGTCATTTTAAATTAGTCTCAACACGCAATGCAAAAAAAATATTTAAAGTTAATTACACGACACAGTAATCAGAATATTGTTTTTCTAAACGAATATTAAACTGGTTTCTTACCTTTGAGATATCTTTAATCACCATCCTCTCGTTAAAATCATTGTATATACACAGGTCCTCGGCATCCAAACACTTAATATTAAAAAAAAAGATATGTTGTTTGCACTAGCTGTAATTAAATTTGTGCAACTAAATAAATAAATTATGGTTATAATAACCGTTTTGCTGGCTACACGTATAAGCACACTAATAACACTTTCTACATTTTTACTTATGCATAGTTGATATATAACTAGCTACTGATTTACCCATAATTAATTTTTAGAGTGTAAATATACAAACAACCTAATTATCTTTATCACACTTACTGCAACTCGTATTTATCTTTTCCTTAAAGTAATGAATAACAAAGCGGTTTGAACAAAATGCTGTACATACACAGGCAAATTGTTTTTATAAAAAAACCTCATTAAATGTTTGGAAAGTAATAATTACATGTTTTAAATTCCAACAATATGTAGTAAGAAATCACTGTTCATGTTTACTTTAGCTAATTACTGTGTCATTATATGATCCCGTTAAATTTAATAGGCTAAAAAATTGATTACCAATATAGAATGGGTAAAATAATTTCTTTTAAAAAAACACTAAATCATAAATTTTATAGCACGATTTTTAAAAACACACATGCTGAATTAAAAAGAAAGAAAAAACAGTAGGTATTACGCAACCTTTAATCAAAAAAGTAAGGTACTAAAAAAAAATCTCTTTATTTATCAGAATAGAATGGCTGGATATATATCGGCAATTGCATTCCAATCATTAACTAATTTAGAAAGTAATACACAAAAGCTGATTACTGCTACTCGTATTTAGCAATTATATTGTACGTATAAAATTTACATTCAAAACACTTACAAATATTTTAAAAATTTTGCTAGCGCAAAATTACTTTAAATAATTGGAATCTTGAGATTACATAAACTATTGTTATGGAATGCATTAAAATCATGTGACCATGATTTATCTGTATACTCAATTACGCGTGCGCACACACACACACGCACGCGCACACACACGCACGCACGCGCGCAAGCAACACACACACACACACACACACACACACACACACACACACACACACACACACACACACACACACACACACACACACACACACACACACACACACACACACACACACACACACTATCCCACTACAAATGTACTTATCTCTTTTCACATTTTTTGGGAAAATATTAGAGTGTGATTAGGTCAATACTTCAAACTTCCCCGAAGATAACCGATTCTACCCGAACATTGACGAACGCACCAGCGCACAAGACCCTCGGCTAGCAGCGTTCTCGTTTCTCGTGTGTTTCGCTCTTTAAAGTGTAACTATCGTCGAGTGAGCATTATTATGATGTATTCTCCTGCTCATGAGCCAACATCAGGAGACATTGGGGATTTTACTGACTTGTTAATAAACTATTACAACATAACCGTTCAAGATAATGATGGAAACGATGACGTGGATGAGCTGAATGTATCTCACATCCAAGGTTATGGTGATGATTCACAAGAAAGGAAGAAGAGCGATGATGTTGAGAAGGACGAATCTCAAAACCATGATGATGATGGCGACGAATCACGGTTCAAGAAGAAGAAGAAGACTGATAAAGTTGTTATTAAATAAAAATGATGTATTGTTGTTTATAATAATAATGATATATTTTCAAAAGCTAAGCTTTCCTTCAATTTTGTTAATAAACTTGTTTTTCCTAACGGTGCTCCCCGTCTTGATTCATGTTTGCAGCTTTACCAGTTTTCGAGTTAGCGTGTTGAGATTAATTTAAAATGACAGTGAAATTTAATTATTAGGATACAATCCAATGTATATATAAAATTTCGTAAGGTTACAATCTGTAGATAGGAATTAAAAGAAATACAATTATGCAATCTCATTTGATAAAATAAAAATGGGTCCTAATACATATTAATAAACACAGCTTAAATAAAAATCTTTTCCAATCAGAACACGTGCAATTGCCTAACCTCCAGGGGTAGTACTGCTCTTAATATGACCAAAAGGATCTTAATTAGGGTTAAAAAGGCCACCGAAAAGAAGCCGGTAGCCCAACCCCAAGTCCAACACCAAGCTTAAGATCTAAATACACTTCACGTGAGCAAGTACAAAAAGGTCATAATTAGGGATGAAAATTCCATCAAGAGTTAAAAAAGGCCTCCGAATAGAAATTACCAATAATAGGGGTAAAAAACACGGTCTCACACGTGGGCGGGTAAAAACCAAAAGGCCGTAATTAGAGATGAAAATTCCATCAAGGGTTGAAAAAGGCCTCCGAAAAGAAACCATAGGAGTGGAAAAACGCATCCTACACGTGGTCGTATAAAACAGTGAAAGGTGGGTTTTCTCCAAAAAATCCAAGATGGCGGCGGAAGGTGTCTCACTTCTACTCATGGGATTTCGATTAGTATGCTACAACTACTGCTCCATTTCTGTCTTTTACCGCTGACACATATTAGAAACATTTCGCTGGAAATATAACATAATTATTTCACATAAGGATCAATTGTCGTAGTAGTTCTGCATTTTTAAAATTTGCAATAACATGTGTTCTTTGTAATACTAGAGATGGTAGCAATGGAACTGCTAGCTCTAAATTCCAATTTCCAGTTTGTGCGTTCCTTCGTTAACAGTGATTGAACTCAACTTATTAATATTTAATAAACACTTAATGTTTTTAAAAATAGATGATCATCTATCATCTTGATAATTAAAACTTCGTTTGTATAAGTTCATTAAATTATTTAATAAAATGTTTTAAACGTACCTACCAACAAAATTGGAAGCTGCGGGTTGATATTTCGATTTCCATAACAGCACTTGACCAAAAGGTTTTGAACTTGATCTTGATTTAAATGTCGCCCCAGAATGTATGTAAAGGATTGGTTTTTAAATAATTCCAAATATTAATAAAACTATTGTTAAGAGTAAATTTCAATTCACTAAACAAGGTGATTTTTTATCTTTAGGCGGGTGTTGTAAATTCCATTGAAGCGAGCATCGATAAATCTTCCCAACTACCGTTTTCTGAAATTCCACAGCGTGAAACTTTATTTCGTGAAGCTTGTTTCAGACTGTCATTGACAGAATCGAACAGTTTGTGATAAAACATTAGTAATTGAGCTGTATGTTGTGCATTTTCGTTAAAACTCTAATTGGCATTTGAAAAACAGCAACAAATTATACAGACATCAGTATATAATGCAGCCTAAACAATTAAACCTTAACTCATCGACCGAGTTTATTTAGCTAAGGTATTAGCCAACTGCAAAGTAGATGCAACTCGCTGGCTGAATATTTTTAATACTTCACCTTCAATTTTTCTAATCTTATTGTCCGTTAATGTGAAGTACCCGAAGATTTGAGTAGTATAGCTAGGGGTGTTCTGGACAAAAGTATACGAATTTTCATGTTGAAGATCAAGTCAGTTAATCTGTCGTGCAGGTACGCGCTCCTTGCTTCAACAGGAAATCAAAAAATAGCTAGGCCGATACAAAATCAAATGTTGGTGGGGAAATTTTCAAGGTCACGCTCTATTGTTCAAGCACTTCTTAGAATTTGGCAGAGTGAAGGTCACGTGTTAATTTCTAGAAGTTATTACACTTCTTAGAAATCAATTCTCATGTTTTCAAGATCACCTGCAGAGGTATTCCGATCTTATCCGAACTTATTCGATCCTACTCTTCAAGGTCAAATTGTTGGAAATAAGCATTCCTAATCAATAAATTTTATAATTGGCCTTGCGCATGGGTGGATATCAGCAGGAGCAATTCGTAGAAATCTAAACAGTTAGTGGAAACATGAAGAATGAATGCTATTGGTTAAATTCTCTTCAAGGTCACATTCTTGGAAACAGTCACATAAGCATTCCTGCCTTATCCGATCTTACCCGATCTTATCAGACGTTATCGGATCTTATTCGATCTAATCCGATCGTATCCGATCCTACCCGATCTTAACCGATCCCTTTGGACGGCCCGTTCAAAACACATTTAATCCTCATTATCCGATATAGGGAGAGGGCATACTTTTGATATTGCCCTTCATAGTTTGCACAGTGACGACTCGTACCTCTTCATCAGCAATTGGTTGAACTTGGAGGATTCTTCCTAGGAGCCATTTACATAGAGGTAAATTTTCGTTAGTCAGGACTATCAGATGTCCTACGTTCAAATTTGAATCACCAACTTTCCACTTGTGTCTTTTTTCTAATTCATTTAAATAAAAAATTGACCATCGGTTCCAAAAACTTTGGACTAGTTGTTGCAGAAGTTGGAATCGATTCAAGTGATTAATCTCGTCGTTATCTTCAAATAACGGATCAGGCGGTGTAACTAGCGATTGGCCAATTAGGAAATGGGCTGAGGTTAATGGTAACATATCGTTAGGATCACAGGACATTGGGAACAGAGGTCTATAATTTAATGTTGCCTCGATTTGTGACAACGTAGAATATTCTTCGAATGTTAAATTTGTATTACCAATAACCTTGCATAAGTGAGTTTTTATTGCCTTAATGTTGGCTTCCCACAAGCCACCAAAGTTGGGACTATTAGGAGGTATAACATGCCACACAATTTTTGTTGTGCACATAATCGAACGAACTCATCGTTTTAATGTTGTAAAAAGTCATATAATTTGGCGATTTCATTTCGAGAACCAACAAAATTTGACCCATTATCTGATTAAAAATGCGAAGGCGAGCCACGTTGCGCACAAACCACAGAGAGGGGGAAAACGGTGGTTTTAACGGAGCCACCGTATAAAAATGAGTTAATTGCAGAAATGGAAGCTAGAAAAAAGAAGCCTGTGAAAAGAAATCTAAACTTAAAACAAGAAGTCGAGAATCGGAAAGAAAAATAAAAAAAAAGCTAATCCTCAAAAGGCAATGCCCCAGAAGAGATAGGAAATCAAGAAAGTGATCAAACCAGGAAGAAGAAAGGTGAATCGATAGTAGAAAAAGCGCCAAAAGGTAGTAGGAAGAAAACAGTACCGGTCCATGAAGCCAGTGACTCGTCAGAAGACAAAGAGGAAAATGTTGCGTGTCTAGTTTGTAATGAACTATTCTCTAATTCGGAATCCTGTGAAGATTGGGTAAGCGCAAATAATGGGCTCATGAAATATGTGCCGGGATTAACGAAGATGATGAGCAATATGAATGTGATTTTGTATATAATGTCTGTAATATATGAATTTTGAAAACCTTTTGTTTTTAAAATATTCAAAATAATACTAATTCAGTTTAAAAGTAGGTACCTCACTTTACAGTACCTACTACCAGTGTTGGGTAAGATCCATTTATTTAGGATCTAGATACAGATCCAAACACATTTTTAAAAACTGATCTAGATAAAGATCCAAGATCCGTACGTAAAAATAGATCTAGGTAAAGATCAAAGATCCTTGAAATGGGATCTAGATCTTTTATAAAGATCCGACATTCCCAAAATTGTTCCGAGATTTTTCTAATTATTAATATTATCTTTAATTGCTAGTATTGCTACTGATGAGTAGTACTCCCATTCCCATGATCATTTTTCATGTAATACAAATATTAGTCTGTAAGGTTAAATTATTAAGAAAAATAATATACAAATATAATTTTTATAGGTTTTTATTGAAAACTTACATTAATTATTTAACGCACTACAAATTACAAAATTAGTATTAGGTAAGTACACATTTACACTTGCAAGTTGCAATGTTAATTGTTAATTTAACTTAACACATAGTTGTTATACAATTATAAAGATAAGGACATGTATCTAAATTATTATAAGTATACATTACATAATTACATTTTATTATCTAATTTTATTTTATTTTGTTTTAAAATTAATAGCATCTCAAATATATCATCACCTAATCTATTCCTACGAGGAGTTAAAATTAGTCCACCATAGCCTTTCAACGGAGGCAGATGAAGGAAGTATAGAATTATATTTTAAAAAGATTTCTTTCATAGCAGGGTACATATTTAATTGCTCATAGTTAGTGCTTGTGTCTTTAAAATAATTTGTGCATTCTGAATCAAATGTTGTTTGCGATTGAGTATTTGTTTTTAAAAAATCAAAGAATTCGTCCGTGGCAGAGGATTTTTTTTCAGTAAGTGTGAACTGAATTTCTGATTCTGAATTATTAAGATTTTCTTGAAATCCGGAATTGTTAAGTTCACACAATAATTGCGTTTGACAGAATGCTGTTTCATTTTAAAGGGGTAATTTTTAACCACCATAATTTAAATTTTGGGTTAGAAATTGTGGATAACAGGTATGGTCGACTACTAGAATTTTTAATATCCATTATATTAGAGAAACGTCTTGTAAAGCCGTTCAATAAACATTCTCTTAATTTAGAACAAAATGTCAGTTTTGTCATTGCTTCTAAGCTAGCTTTAATTTTGAAAAGTGTTGGCAAAACAGTACCTAACTGACAAGTTTTTCATCTTGTAAAATATCTATTGCAACGGCTATAGGTTTTGTAACAGAAATATATTCGTTTAAAACACAAAATCTGACGGTTGGAACACGTCTAATTTTAATAACTTACAAACATCACTTAATTTTGCTTCAATATTAATTAGTTTAACACATGCGTCATACATGGAATTCCAACGAGTAGGACAAGGAACTTTCAATTTGACACCGCAAACATTTTCTAACTGATCCGACGCCTTAGTTGACCTACTCACTAAATTCCATAAAGAATAAGCTTTCCCAAAACAGTATCGTACATTTTTTATACCTTATGTTTTCAAATGCTTTAGCTGCATCTATCGTAATTACAAGGCTGAGTGTATGCTAACAACACTTAAAATGTTCGGGCAAAAGCACGTAAGTACTGTCAGTATCAAAAGCAGGTAATGATTCAACATCTACATCATTTTGATTTTGCAACTCTGTTAATTCGCTATCGCTGCTCTTATTACATATGGAAGCAGTAAATACGTTAAAAGCTTTATTAAAGTTGCTTGCGTTATATGTTACCGTTCCTGAAATTTTACCGAGATTTAATTTGTATTCGTTATGAATTTCACTTATTAATTCCGCAATTCTGTCAAATGTGTGTGCAAATTTAAATCGCCTACAGCTTAATGCAAAAGATTTACGTTGGAAACTATTACTATTGATAAAGTGTGCAGTAATACCAAGATAACTTTTGTTATTGGTGCTCCAAACATCTGCAGTTGTACAGACGTGGTTGGTTTTATTTCATTCTTCTATTACAGCACCAATAACTGCTGATTTCTCTTCTTCTAATTTACTCTTGAGCGTTTTTCGGTCACAAGGTTTTTTGCCAGAAAGTCCTTCTACTAACCTAATAAATGCGGGTTTTTCGACTGTACAAATAGGCCTCATCTCTTCAATTATGTAATCTAAGACGAGTTTGTTAACCGAGTTCTTTGTGGTAGAACTGGTAGATCGTTGAAAAATGTTAGTGTTGTTAAAATTCTTCATTGATAAAATTTCGGTTTTACTTTTTTTTGTTGTCTTTTCTGCATCGAATTTGCTAAATGTTACTGGATGCTTTCTCTAGAAAAAAAGGAGAAAGTGTATGTTAATTTATAAAATTCAGATTGAAGTCACTTCAAGTTTCAGTCAAAATTTAGATAACACCAATTTTGAAAGCGACCGAATCCCATCTTTTTGTGAATACAGGTATCATAAACATTTAAAAAAGTTTTGTGATGCATTAGGGACTTTAAGAAATAAATCTCAACCTTTTGTAAACGTTCTTTTACACACAAGAAACTAAGTATTTTGCAACAAAAAATACTTTACGTAATTCATATAGAATTTAATAAGAAAAATTAAGTCTACAAATCACGTTTTGATATATCAGACGACGTATTTCGTAAGAATCCAATAAATGATACTGAAATTCTGCCAAAAACTATATTAATACATACCTTCATATGCCGAATAAAATTTCCTGTTGAAGTCACACGACCTTGTATTTGTGCGAGACAATTTAGATACTGGGTCACTATCTTGTTGTCACATTTTGATAAAATTTTATAAAATTTACCGCTTAAGATTGGCGGAACTTCCATTAATTCAGCTTCGTCACTCATTGTTGATCTAACACAATTAACAAGTGTGGTTTACTTAAAGTCGTATTCTTAAGAACTGAAGACAAGATTGTTGTTTTTCTATACCTTCTTTTGTTCGATTAAATTAGCAACAGGGAATTCCAGTTCCACTTAACTTAAGTACCTACTTTAATGGATGGATGACCCCATTGTCATTACTCATTAAGTCATTATATTAGCTGCCATTACCTGCCTTTGTAGCTTTGGGAAACAAAAACTTCCGACGGAAATATTAACAAAGAAAATGAATAGTTCTATTATTGGTTATTTCGGAATTAAACATGCCTCAGGCAGTAGGTAATTGTGTAAATGTGTATTTATCTCTGTGGGGTACGGATGTAACGGTCGTAACGGAGCATAATGTATTTTTTAAATATAAAGCTCTGTTGCCTCAAGCCAGTTAAAAATTTCACAAAATACCCTTAAAATACATTTTAAAATATTCTAATGGATCTTTGGATTGAAGTACTAAAGATCTGTTAAAATGTGATCTAGATCCAGATACTAGATCCTAGCAGAGCAAAGTATCTAGATCCAGATCATAGATCCGTTTAGTGGATCTAGATCACTTTGATCTAGATCCTACCCAACACTGCCTACTACCCCATTTTATCATACCAGTTTGATTAAATGGGGTATTACATATTTTCAAAAAACACCTAATTTTTACAAAAGTATTAAAATCAGAGAATAATGCGTTTTAGTTATCAATCCAATAACATAACTGTGTACTTTGATATTAGTAACACGCATGTATTCTTACTACTTTTTGAATTATCAAGCATGATATAATAAGTACCCCATTTTATACAACTCTTCCCTACTGCAGTGGTAGGACCACTGAAGCCGAAACAATCGGAATTCCAGTATTTCTTCTTGTTTTCATCATTAGCGCAACATAAACATTTTAAATATTTTACTGGCTTGACAGTACCAGAATTTGAAGCTCTATATAATTTCTTAGATGAAAGTGTAATGCCCTATTTAAAATATACCAGAAAGAGTAATACTCTCACAAGAAAAAAGTGCAGTTAACTTTCTTTCAAAGACAAATTATGTTTAATGCTATTGCGATTGAAGGGAGGATATAGATTAAAAGAACTTTCCATATTTTATATCAGTGCTACTCATATAGGGGTAATATTTTATACGTGGGTGCAGTTTGTGTATGTCCAGTGCTGTTGCCTACAGAATGATTTGTTTAAAGTAGCTAGAGATACACAGAGGTCATATGCCAGCTTGCTTTCGATATTTAAATGATAAAGTGACTTTAGTATTAGACAGCACTGAAATTAAAATGCAAATGTCACGTAATTTTCAAAGACAAGGATCTAGACATTCTAGTTACAAGCATTATAATTCTGTTAAATTTTTGGTGGGCATTTCTAGTAGAGGGGCCATTGTTTATAATAGTGAAGGGCACGAGGGATAGATATCAGACAATGAACTTTTTAAATCATCCGAGATATTCATTTTTTTGGAAGAAGGGGATATGATTATGATAGACCGAGGCTTTACGATCCAAGACGTATGTGACGAAAATAAATTAAAGCTACTTATTCCACCATTTTTAGCTGGACGCACACGTGTTACAGCTGAAGAGGAGCTGTTTACAAAAAAAATTGCAAAATGTCGTATTCATGTAGAGCGTTCAATTCAGAAAATTAAAACATATCAAATTCTTGCAAAACCTATTCAAATAAGTATGTTACCGATCATTTCAAATATTTTGAGCATAATATGTTTTCTTGTTAATTTTGAAAAACCACTAATTTCGTAAAAATAAGTATTTTGTTTAATAAAAAAAATTTAATAAATTTGCAAATGTCCATTTCCAGATAGCAAGGCAAAGAAAAAACATTGTACAGGGTGGACCGATTTCGATGGGATTGTAGGGTATCTCGGTAACTATAATTACTGTTAGAGCAAAACTGTTCACGTTGCATTAGTCCAACTTTTTGAGACAAATTAAACAGCGAAAACAAAAATTGAATTTTTCCAAATTTCGATAGGGTTCCATATCTCATCTGTTAAAAATTCAGAAAAAAGTGTAAAAACATTTCTTGTGCAGTTTTTAGCGTAGAATCAAATGGAGTAGTCAATTTTTAAATTTGGTCACCAATAGCCGAGATGCCACATAAACTTTTTTTTTTTTTAATGGAAACCATAGTTGGCTTTGCCTTCATTAAAACCCTTATTTTATAAGCTTTTCAACAATATAAGTTTATAGAGGTTCTTTTAGAAAATTACGGAATTACAAGCGAATTTGTTAGTTTGCACTTTTGTAAGTAGGCGATGCAATAATTTAAAACAATGAAACACAGCAAATATGTCAAAACAAAGTGAAAACTTCAGTTGTGCATTAAAACACAGATAACACAAGTTTATTGTTGATAGTTAAAATGAATCGTTATGAAAAGTATGATATGTTGAAAATATTCATTCAGTGTGGAGAAAATTCGGAAGAAGCGGAACGTTTATACTTGGAGAGTTTCCCAGAACGGCACCAGCCTAATAAAAAGATATATAAGAGGTAAATAAACGTTAAATACTCTAAAGCCGCCTTTTTAACATGATTATTCTTGTTATTGCAGGCTACAAAGTAATTTAAATAATTTAGGGTCATTTACCCGACCACGTCCGAATCATTACGATATAGCAAATCGTGAACAAGATGCTTTAAATGTTTTAGCATGTGTTGAAGCCAACCCAAATACTTCTAGTAGAGAAATTGAACAAAACAAAATCGCTAAAAATTTTGAAACTTTATAAATATAAGCCTTATAAGATTCGTATAAACCAATACCTTTATCCAAACGATCTTGAAAAACGATTACAATTTTGCCAAGGGTATATTGATAGATGTGCTGCAATGCCTAATTTTCATCAAAATATAATTTGGACAGATTGTGATAGGATCACGATTTTCTATCGATTTACCGTCAAATTTTTGCTGTTGAGTTGAGTTTTATGGATGAATTCGTTTTACGTGTGTCGCGACCTTTAAGGATGGTGTGTTGCGAGCTTAAGTTTTTTTGTTTGTTTGTTATTTACTATTTCGTAATTTTACATTTAAAGTTTGAGAGATTGTTTTTCTTATGATTCCCCGTTTATTGAAGTTTGATTAACGTTTATTTGTAAATAGTTGTATATAGGTTTAAACAAGGTTTATCTCGTTTGATTTCCTTAAAATTTAAAAAAAAAAACGTAGATTTAAATGCATTTGATATCTTTCTGGCGACATGAAGTCGAGTAATTGCAGTGGTTCAGCTTGAGAATGAATATGTTGGTTTTGAGTTATAAAGATAGAATGTGGGACTAACTGTTTGAACTTTAATGAAAATACAGAGATACTTTTCACGTTGATTCTGCTGACGTTTAGAATTTTGAAAATTATCGAGTCCTTACGGTTGAAAACGAAGTTTGTGTGTAGGGGGTATCAAATCTTCTTCCGTTTCTTAATTGGTGGAACTAGTTTAAATGGGATTTTTTGTGAGTGGTGGGATTTAAAAATCCAAGATGGATTTTTGGTAATAATTTGGGATTCTGAAATTGACAGCGCTTTCGAGTAGTAGTACTGTGACGTTTGTTGTTACGGCTTAAGGGGTTGTTTAGAACGTTGATATATTGGACCTTTTGGTGTTTAACGAACGAACTTTTGTGTTGTAAGGGTAGTTAGCTACTTTTTGAAGAATACCTGTGAAGGGATTTTAATTAAAATTGTTCAATCACCAAAGGATTAGACCTAGTGCCGATTTCGATTTTACATAATCAAGTCACCTGGAGATCACCGTCGTGTTATATTAGTGCTTCTGTGACCTCATTGGTTTATATCGCTTTTGCGGATTTATTAAATTAACGTTCTTGAAGTGCCACTTAATTGCCGTGCATAGCGTGTCGAAGTACAAAGAATCTTTCGCAGTATATTAAAATTATATTTATTTAAATAAAGTTAATAACCTTTTGGATTGGTAGTGTAAAGAAAACTATTTAAAAGATAAAATTAATGCAGTAACACTTTACCGAGATTCAATCAAGAAACCGTTTGTATACAAAAAAAAAATAAATAGTCAACATTTTCATTCATCATTCTGCGTCAAAGCAGGGACATTCCGTATCCGTAACAGCAGTAATTGGTCACCTGGTTTATTTTCGATTGTTGTAACACAGAAGAGGTGCTAATTTAGACAGTAAGGTAGTATGACATTGTGTTTTTTTTTGAGTATTTTCAAGATTTCTTATGTGTGTACCTCGAATTATTTTTTTTGTTAACGAAGGTTTGAAATTAAGTTGTTGCTTTGGTTTATTTATTGTAAATAATCATAACTCTGACGCTCCGCCTTCACACTTTTCATTTTAGTAGTAAAGGGCAATTGACCCTGAAGTAGTGTGGTTACTTAATCCACGAAATATTTAGATTAAGCAATGTAGAACGGCGTTACGCAGAATTCTGGCCAGACCTCCTGTCGCCAATTAAGAATTTGTTATCTTACATACGTATTATCGTATGTTTACATTTATATTATTTTTTTATCTTATTATAGCTTTGTTTTATAAATTTGTTTTAATTCTGTGAAAACCCCTTTTGTGTTACATAAAAGTTCTTTTTGCAAATTGCAAGTTTACCGGTAATTTAGGAGCTTAAGTTTAACGTAACGAAGTTATAGTTTCATTATTGAGTAACAGCGTTAACGATATTCAATGTTGTATTTGACTTCTAGTTGAGTATTTACTTTATTGAGTGATTAACACGCTTTTGTTTGTCAGGCGTGTAGTGCTATTTTGAAGCCCTATTTCAGGTGGTTTGCTGAGTTGCTGTCCAGGACACCTGGGATTGATTGCGGGTAGGTAAGCGTATGTTTTTTGTATGTTTAGACACGCTATGTATCCGTAATTTTGGCACGACGTCCCTTATTTTGACTACCAAACATTCTGGCGCCCTAAACCGATCTGATTACGTCTTCACCCCCTACTTTGACTTACGTACGATTTACTATTCTGGATGTGCAAAATTTATCATACCCACTCCCATACGCTGACTAGTCGGGGCAAAAAGGCCAACTTTATCTGTAATCCCGTTCTACCACCCGTTTATACCGTTACAAGATGAAGCTCATATAAGTACTGCTGGTATTTTCAATCGTCACAATCATCATCACTGTGCAAATGAAAATTTACATGTAGCGGTAACTAGGCGTAATCAAGGCAGGTTTGGATTTAATGTTTGGTGTTGCTTAAAAGGGAATAAATCACACTATTACATTTTTGAAGGAAATCTTACCGCATATCGATATTTAAAACTATTACGTATTGAGCTTGACGAATTCTTGGATGATTTGCCTCTATCAGCTGCAATTTCATCATTACAAGGACGCCAGTTATGCATTCGACAAAATGGCAGCCAGTTTGAACAATTTATGTAAAAGTAATATTATCATTTTTTTGACAGTTGGTTTATTTTTGTAACCTTGTTCTTATAATTAAATAATTATACCTTTTCTTGACATATTTGCTGTGTTTTTTTTATAAAATTAAATCTCGCAGAAGGTGACGAAAGTGAAACAGCAATCTTCATGTTGGATGCTGTAAAAAATAGCTTCTCCATGAGATCCATTGTTGAGAACCCCTCTTATTGCAAATATATGAGTATTATATGTAGCCATCTAATTTCGCATATTATCTTTAAACATCTGTACTTGATCTTTCAAAATAGTTTCTTCTTGTTGATTCAAATCAAAATCTTGATATGAAAGTTTCAATGTGGTTTCGAAAATGGATTGTTTCATTCCGCGCTGTAGATCACAAATAAAGTTATTAATACTTATTGTATAGTTCTGAGGTCTTGGATCAAACACACATCTTAATAGAGGCTGGAACCTTTTAGTTGAGTATTCTTTTGATGTCACTGGACCTGGGTGTTTGCGGCTGCTTCCTAATCCCCATTCCCTAAGTTTACTAGTACTCGATTCATGTTCAAACCCGCTTATTTCAGTGTACCTTGCCAAAAACAGTAATCGTGCACTTACATGACTGCACTTTCCTAAAACTGAGTGATTGCACTCACATTTACCACTGATCACTGCACCCGACATATAATTTAATGAAATTTGTACCAAATAAACAGTTTTCTTATTAAGAGGCAAAATACTGTGCCTTAAGAAGATAGCTTTTTCCATCTTTGGCATCGTACACTTCATGAATGTGATCACTATACTGACTTCCTCTTCTAAAGGGTTTTTCAGTAACATCACTTATTTCACCTAGGATTAAAATAATGTGGAATAGATTATGAAGGAAACTTAGTCCACTTAGGCCCAGTTGTATAAAGCCTACAGTTGACCGACGGTTGAGCAACCCCTGGTTCACTGTCAACCAACGGTTGAGTTACACTTGTGTTGTATAACCGCCAGTTCAGCTACGGTAGACTAACCTTCGGTTGAAAAATCCTTCTAATAGTTGGTATACATGGGATTTTCTTGCAGCCAATCAGAATCAGAATAAAGTTCGTCACTGACATGCAATAACCTCTAAATTAAAATTTTACCTCGTTTTCTCTAAACTCGTGTTTCATTTGTAATCTTTGTTTCTGTGTTTTATCGTTATTATTTTTGTTAATATTACTGTTATTGTTCTGTGTTATTGTAAAATATGGCTTTACGTTCGAAATCGAAAAGTAATTCAAAACGCGTGGTTTTCAGCGATGGCGATGTATGTACGTTAGTAAATTTGGTTTATAAACATAAAAATACAGTGGAGTGTAAAAAAACTGATGTACATACGTGGAAAGGAAAGGTAAAAGATAGCTACTATTTTAACGAGAATAAATTAATACATCTATATTACAGGATGAAGTATGGAACAAAATATGCGAAGAATTTAGTAGCGGTGCTAGTGAACCGAAAACAGTGGAACAGCTGCGTACTAAATATGATAATTTAAAGAAAGAAACGAGGCGCTATTTTGCGAGACAACGACAGAATTTGTATAGGACAGGGGGTGGGCCGGTTGAAGATGACGTTAGAGCGATCATAAGAGATATTTATGAAAAGATCAAGGCAATTATAAATCTATCAGTACAAGGAATGGAGCCTCGACTGGGTGATAGTGATAGTATAGGTATGTAACAGAAGTTTTTGAAAATGTGTACTTTGTTCTGTTCTTTCAATGTTTAAATTACAGCATTAACAGCTAGTGAAATACCACCTACAGATGTGCTGCCATGTAAAGGTGATCTCATGTTTGAATGTGAGCCGCTGCATGGAAATTCGGAGAACTGTGCACCACCTGCCACTGGTGATATTACAACTACAACTATAGTAGAAAATCGGTGCAACATCACTAATGTAAATATTAAGTTTCAAATTTCACAATTTTACATAATATTATTGTAGGTTGATGATGCTGATAATGCTAACAATATACAAGTGGATGTAAATAGTGATGGTATAAAAATGAATGGTAGGTAACTGGCTATTATATCTTCATGTATTTTAATATATGAATGTTATAGATTGGAGTACATATAGTTCTGCACTTTTAAAAACTAAGAAGAAGAGGGTGCAAAAAAATGCAGAAACGAAACAAAGTTGGTATATTTACAAGTGCATTTTAACTGTTCATTGCTAACTGTTTTGTAGCTGGTTCAGCATCTATGAAGGCATTACAAGAAGTAACAATTGCGAAATCAGAACTATTAGCACTGAAGAGCAAGTTGTTAATAAAGGAAGATAAACGTAATGAAGAATTACACAAGGAACGTTTAGAAGGACAACGTTTATTAAATGAAAAATTGAATCTGCAAAATATTGAAAGGAAGTTGAAAAATGAATTATTATCTTTACAAATACAAAATTTAAAAAAATCACTGTAAATTATTACTAATCTTTTTATTTAAAATAAATGTATTATTAATGTAACTCTGCAAAATAATTTATAAACGTTTGTCGAAAATTGTGTTGTGGTGCAGCAGCAGGTATAGTTACATTAGGAATTTCAATATCCTCAGGAGGTACAATTACACCTGGATCTATTGTTACACGTCCAAACCGCACTAGGCGTCGTGTATGCTTACTAATGTAAGCGGGTTGCCAAGCCAGCTAACAAGGAGATGGGCGTGGTCGAAATAATAAGTAAAATGAATGATTAATATGCTCAAACACCTTACACCTACATTCAAACAGCTCAGTCCGGGAAAATATGTCTCTAGGCGCCACCACAATCGAAACTTTGCTAATATAATTGTCTTAAGCTGGATGTTAATTAACTCTACTTGATTGTGGAAAGTAGGATTGTGCTTACCCGGTAAACTCCTATACGAAGGTTCTAAAACAAACACTCGTCCCAAACAATTCAACTCAAACTCAAATAAATTTAGTACTACCCAGGTTATTAAAAACTTTTTGAATACACCTCGTATACCAAAACTTCCAAACTAAAATTGATCACTCAAAATTCATTCAATGAACGGTAATTAATTTTTGAAATTCTTAACATGAACGATAGCTTTTAAATTTAATTTACTTTTTATAAAACACTCCTGAATCGTATTGACATTCGTAAACATTTAAGGTTTCAAAACTCAAACTTTTATTATACTTAATGAAATTTAAACTAACAGCTGATCCGTTAATTGTGCATTGCGCTAATGAAACTAACATGAAAATTTTTCAATCAACCTGGCTAATATATCCTTTCAGGTTGTTCATTGATCTTAAAATCCAAAAATATGCAAAGCTTACTTTTAAAATTGTCAAAACAAGATCACCAATTAAGTAAATGTTACAACTGTGTTTCATACCTGGCTAAATAAACAACAGAATAAAAATCAACGGTAAATACATATATTGTCCTGTACAAAATAAAACAAAAATACAAATATTTACATAAATTACATCAGTGTGGTTGAAAGTTAAACCACCAAATACCACTGCATTCTTACTACTAGAATAACCCATACAATAAGACTCAAGAACGATTATCTCTTCCTTTCAAAACTACTTAATAATTTAAACAACCATACGCAAATAAACTGAACAAAAAGATAATCGGGCTTAAATGAGTTCATAAAATTCTTAAATCTACTTTCTTACTAAAAAAAAATTGTCCATTAATCCTTGGATTTTCTTTCTTCCATAAATCAATAATTTGTAGTCCATATGTAATCCTTAAAATTGCCTGAAGCACATTACAAAGGCTCAACAAAACTTATTCCTCTGTGCACTCGCGAATAGTTCACTATGCGAGGTTATTACTCCCACAAACATGTAATAACGGTAAACCTTTGGTTGCCTCTTAAAATTTCTAGCAACCCTTATACAACTAAACTTTCAATGTCATATAACGTTATTTAAACATTGACTTAATATACAACGAACACTTCGTTCACTTAACAGGTGGTCTCATAAATACTTTTAACTGAATCTCGTTACAAGAACACGCGCTGCACTTAACACTTTAACATAACAGCTGTTATCTTTTATAAATCTGCTTACGCACTTATTATTTTCTTGAAGAAAAACACAAACTAATTTTATCTTCAATCTCAATTTTAATTAATTGTTTTATTTATGAATGTCTTTTACGATTCATCCCCTTTCGGGTTACGCAGTTGTTTAAACAATTACTGCCTCATTAAAATCCACAAATATAACCAACCTCATCCCATTCTAGCCCACACTACCTCGCGCGCGTCTTCCGCCAAAAGCCAAAAGCTAACCAACCCTCACTCTGACTAACTCCCTCTAACTAACTCGTCAATCTCTGACTTTCCTATTTATAACTTCAGTCATCCATCTTTCAACATGTCTTCCTTCCGCGTTATATTCTCCAATAGTATTTATCCAAACATTCTTTGTTCCAATAGATGCTACCCTCTATGCAAGCACGCGTGTAATTACAATACATCGCCATATTTGTTCTTACTTACAAATTTTACAATTACTTCCTGAAGAAATCATTTTTCGTCATCACATTCATTCAGTAGCCACTCTGGACCATTACGCAACTTTCAACATTTATCTCGAACCTGCGCTCGATCTCCTTCCGCAACATTTGCAAAAATAAGTACAGTCTAAGGTCTCAAATTCCATATACATACACGTATTCTCAAAACAATTGCACAACATTACGAAAACTTTCTGAAATCAACACTTAAACATACCCAATCTTCCTCTAAATATTTTCTAAAACATTCTACACTTATACACTCACATCTTCTGACCAAAATTACTCCTCTTATCTTCAAACATTCCATTTCTAACAGCGGCAAAACAGTAGCAATACAGTGGTAAGCATTATCGTCCCATTGACAAATTTCTCTTCACACTTACATTCATCAGAATCTAATTATTCCAACACTAAAGTCTCTATAATATTCAAATACACGTATCTACATACATAATTATATTTCTCGTAAATTTCCAGTGGCGTATCATACACCCACATACATTATGCATACACACAAAAAATTTTTTTTTTTTCGAACTCAATACACTCGCACTCAAAACACGTCAGACACGTCATTATAACATCCTATATACAGGGTGCGTCAACGCAACCTGACACTATTAATGGCTCTTCTTCATTGTGATTCCTTGCTAAATTATGTAACACTGCACATGCAACTACTACTGACTGTGTAGTTTCTAAGTTTAATCGGATGCCATTACTTAAAATTGGAAAACGTCGTTTCCATACCCCAAATAATCTTTCTATTGGATTCCTGCTTCTGATTTGTGATTCATTGAACAACTGTTCTGTGGGTGTTGCAGGATGTAACAAGGGTGTAATTAAATACTTCTGTAATGCATAACCTGAATCGCCCAAAATGATGTTATCGTTGAATTCGTTTCTATCCAAGCGGACATGCACTCGTGAATTATTCAATATTGTTTGGTCGTGAGTTGATCCAGGCCACCTTGCTACAATATCCAAAATACGAAGAGCAGCATCTCCAATGACTTGAACATTTAATGAGAAATATCCCTTTCTGTTCCTGAAAAATTCAGCATTGTCACCACCTAAACATAATAGTAATAATTAACACTACAGCACAAACCTTTATGAACAGTTTTACCTCGTGATTGTATCCTGATGTGAGTACAATCAATTGCTCCTATGATTCTAGGAAATCTAGCAATATTATAAAAAGCGATTCTGTTTCTTGATATTTTCTCAGCGTTTCGAGGCATATAGATGTATAATCTGGACAATTCTAAAATGCTGTTCGTCACTTTTTGCACAATTCTGCTTGCAGTGGATTTATCTACACCACTAAAGTCGCCTACTGCAATCAACATATTTCCTGATGCATACAATCGCAATGTTAACAGAAGCTGGTTCATTGGTGACACAGTGTGGTTTCTACAAACATATGTTTAATATTGGTTTCATAAATTATAACCACTACCTACCTATTAGTGGTATGCGCTAAGTAACCTTCAATTGCTGTTAATAAACTCACTACTGTAGCTTTTTACAGACGGTATCTAACAGAAAATTCTACATCTGACCATCTGTTAAAATTATCAGAGCGCACACGAAAAGTACGCGGAACCCGTAGTCTACCTATTATTTCTAATTCTTCTTCCGAATCAGAAGATGTACTGCTTCTATGTAATAACACGGGTTGGTCATTGATACCCCAATCAGCGTCACTATCAGAACTGCTAGAGTTTGAGTCCATATTTATAATCACAGAACACCTACAAAGTTTATAATCACACAGAACTCCCTTTCATATTTAACTCACCTTATAAAATGCAAGCAATGAATGTTTTAGTCTTGAAAAAGACTTTTTTTTGCAGGGAGAAGGCAGGGTGAAAGGTAAAATTAGGTATGAAAATGTGAAGAGTTGGAAAGCAGTGATAATGCGGTAAATTAATAGCAAGGATAATTGTTACTAATGATAAATAAAAAAAATTACAAAAGAAAAAATTTAATACGGAAAATGCAAGTAAAGAGGTTAGGTTATTAAGCGGAAAATAATAATGTAATGTGAAATCAGAAGTGAATTTCTGATCTGCTGAAGTTAGCGTTATTCTAATATTTCTGCGCACACGCAGCGACATCTACAAAGTAAAGAAGGAATTCCCTTTCAACCGTCGGTTGAATACGTTAAACGCTACTCGCACTGTCGGTTGGCGAAACCGTCAGTTCAACCTTCGGTTTGGTTCCAACCGTACTTTATACAACGCAATCCTGCAATCAACCGTCGGTTCAGTCTCAACCTGTGGTCAACCGTACATTATACAACCGGCCCTTAATGGATTGAAAATCTTGTGTAGGTACTGCCGAAGAAGTAGAAGCAATTGGTAGTAATTTTCGTTTCGCATCGTACCACTTTCCGCCATGAATACCAAGGAAAATATTGTTTTCTCTACCAGCCTTTATACAATTAGTTACACTAAAAATAAGGAAATTTTGTAAAACATTTTCTACTATGTAAAATTTTGCTTACCGTTGTACCAAGTCAGATTTGGTACCAGTCTGTTTTAAAGACTGGCATTCTAACCATCTGTGTAACTGTAACTTTGTGTGATCTTCACTGCTTAAGTTCGGATTCAACACAGCACCCGGAACGTCATTTGGTGTAAGAGTTATCGAAGAATCCACTAATAAGAATTCTCGTAAAAACAAATACAAGTTAAATATTTACATTTAGTTACTTATCAAGTGTATATTGTGAGTGTGTTAGTCTTGAAAAGACTGTTTGTTAAAAGTTAAAGATGCAGTGTAATGAAAAGAAAGTAGGAAAAAGGAACGTGTAAAATAACGAATTAACGAAAGGTAATAATGATAATGAGAGATACAAAATAGCAGAAAATGGTATAAAATAGGAAAAACAGTAATGAAACGAGAATAATAAGGGCGGTAAAATGTAAGGTTAAGATTATGTATTTTTGGTAATAAATAGTGTAATTTTTTATGATTTAGTAATTTAGCATTTTTACATTGGTGAAACTGATAAAAGGAATAAGGGCTAGGGAAGAGCTCTTTTCTCTCTCGTTTTTTTAATAGTTCTCATCTATTCTAAAACATTTATAAATCTAAGGCAATAAGCGAACGAGCGAGCCTATTTAATAAAGAAAACCTACAGAAAATTACAGGTGAAATATATGTTGCAATAGCTTTAACATTATTTCGTATTTCGGGCAATTCACTATTATGAGTTGGTTTAAACTCACGCGGCCATACAGAAACGAAGGATCATTCCACCAAACTTTACAGTCAAGTAAAACTTCAGGAAACATGCCACGTGATGCAATATCAGCTGGATTATCTTTAGTATTAATGTAACTACAATCCGATCTTTGACTTAAGCCTTGAATTTCTGATACCCTATTACTAACAAACACTTGCAATTTATTCGAATTAGAATTTATCCAGCTTAGTTCAATCTGTGATCACACCAATAATAGGTCTTTAGAGGGCAAGTAAGATTATCTGAAACAATTTTCATTAAGCGTGCTAGTGCAAACAGAATTCTAATCTCGGAATCGTTAAAGGTTTGACAGGAGGACTTTTGTTTTCGAACAAAGAATACGCACCTGTATTTGACCTTTTGAATTAGTTGTTCGTGCGTAAATTACAGCACTATAATCATTCATACTGGCATCACTAAACCCATGGAGTTCAATACTGTCAGCACCAGAAATGAGAACACATCTTGAAACTTTCAAATCATTTAGACAAGTTAATTGAGATTTAAATGATTCCCATGTTTTATAAAGGGTTTTCCAATAAGAGGTGTTATTTTGAATAGCCCGCTATTTCGGTAGATGTCACTTTTGAAGCTGTCATTTATTGACATTTGACAAGTAAAAACTACGCGATTAATGAAAATGGAACGATACACGCTTCAAGAACGCATTAAAATGATTAAAATTCACTATAGAAATGGTGAAAATTTGGCAGAGATGGTTTTTGAGTCTTAAGGCTTATAAAGTTCAGTTAACACAAGAACTCAAGCCGGCCGATCATCAACAACGTCGTGTCTTTGCTGATTGGGTCGTTGAAATGCATGAAAATGATCCGGAATTCCATCGAAAATCATCTTGACTAATGAGGCCCATTTCTACCTCGGTGGGTACGTCAACAGGCAAAATTGTCGCATCTGGGGCTCGGAAAACCCAAGAGTTATTGCTGAAAAGCCTCTCCATCCTCAACGTGTGACTGTTTGGTGCGGTTTATGGTCTGGGGGGTCATTGAACCTTACTTTTTCGAAAATGAGGCTGGAGCAACAGTTACGGTGAATGGATTGCGCTATCGAGAGATGATTAATGATTTTTTATGGCCGGAATTGGATGGTATTGATCTGGACAACGTTTACTTTCAACAAGACGGCGCTACGTGCCACACAAGCAACGAAACCATTGATCTTTTACGGGAAAAGTTTCCGGACCGTGTTATCTCTCGAAGAGGTGATCACAATTGGCCACCGAGATCTTGTGATTTAACACCTTGCGACTTCTTCCTTTGGGGCCACGTGAAAGATAAGGTCTACACCAACAGCCCAGCGTCGATTCAAGACCTCAAAGATGGAATTCGTGAGGCTATCGATGACATAGGGCAGCCACTTTGCGATTTGGTTATGGAAAATTTCATGAAAAGGATATGGTCCTGTAAGCGTGGTCGTGGTAGCCATTTGGCTGATATTGTTTTCCATTATTAACGGCATACCATCCTCTTTATAATGAAATAAACATGCGATCAATTATATCAAAAAATTCCATTTTTCTTTGAATATCAAAATAACACATCTTATTGGAAAACCCTTTATAAATCAATAGGTACGTTATCATCCCAACCAATCCTAAGTGGCCACAGCTTTTGAATCAAAACTTTTATTAAAATAATACATGGACTAATCAATGTTAGCAATATCGCCCAACAATTTTCATTTTGTTATAGAACTTTTAACTGTATCTTTTAATAACTTATACGACAATAAATCTGAATGACTTAACCATGGTTGAAAAGATGCACATTTTAATATGTGTGAAATGTCATTACAATTCGAAATTCCACTTTCTTCATCATCACACCCGGTAATCAGATCATCAACGTACATATCACGATCTATTAACTCACAAGCTTTAGGATAATTAATTTTATTTTCAGAAGCCAACCTTTTTATACATTTCAATGCTAAATAAGGCGCACTTGTAGTACCGTAAAGTGACAGTCTGCAATTCGTATGAGGTAATTTTTAAAAGATCATTTTGGATAGCGGGTCCTGGAAACTGTATGGTGTTTAATGAAACTCCAGACTTTGTTTTTGTGGACGCGTCAAAAACAATTATAATATCAGAGGTGCATTCAGATATATAAGGTAAACGCGTCTGGACGTTGCCTAAGCGTTCCTAAATGTGGAATTTTATGTCAGGTCGATTTACCTTAGCCATTCGTATTTAAAAGCCAAACACGTCCAGACGAAGAAATTTTACCCATCTTGTTGAGTAGCCTAATTTTTACTCGAGTTGCGCATTGTATGGTATGTCATTCACAGACATAACCTTACTTAGTTTATCTGCATCGATATTGTACGTTTTAATTTTTAAATTAAAGTAATTGATACAATTATGAGTTTAAATATGAGTATGAACGAGAAAATAACCAACATAAATTATCGTCTAGTTGCCAGAGATGATAACAATTTCATCATTGAATGTGGATGCTAATATTGTTATCGAAACGTTCCATTTAGAAGTTGAAGATATTAATACAAGTGTATCAACAGAAAATCGTCAGGCTGAAACCGATGAAAATCATATCCGCGCAAATTGGAGCAAAGAAGAGATTTTCTCACTGATTCATTTATATGAGGAACATGAACAAAATTTTAAATCCACTACAATAAAAAATTATAAAGTGTGGCAAGAGATAAGTACACAAATTTCGTCGCATACATGAGAACAATGTAAAAATAAATTCAAGTATCTAAAAAGCAAATACGTAGAAAAGAAAGACAACATGAGGGCTAGAGCAACGGTTACCAAAGCTATGAGGTATGATTATTTTGAACATCCCAATGTTGATCCAGTATCTATTGCCTCATGCAGTAGACGAATACATAACATTACATCTATATCTACATCTACTCCATCCTCTCCTCAGGAACTACATGCAAGTCAAAACATAAAGATGTTCAGGAGGTGCCACAGGAAATGAAGCGAAACAAAAAAATTAAAATTGCTCCGTCTGTGTATCATGATATCGAAAACATGAAAGAAGAAGGAATAAATTAAAGGCATGTAGAAAAATTACACACACACATATATATATATATATATATATATATATATATATATATATATATATATATATATATATTTGTACTATTATTTACTATATAATAATTATATTTAGTTTTTATATATAATTGGGTTTATTTATATTAAGACTCATCAAAGGGATAGGGTTCAAAATTTAGAAGAGACTTTAAATTTATATGATAAATTAAATTATTAGTTTGAATTATATTATGATTTAGAATATTTATAATTATAGGTAATGTGATTAATACACATTGAGTTGTCGCCCATTTATATTTTATTATATCCAAATTATTCAAAGAAATAGAATTATAAATTTTAATTTGCATCGATATATGTGCAACTCCTGTACATAACAAAAATTCTTCAAACGTATAACCGGGCATCCGCTATGAATACGCATTCATGTGACCTTTCATTAACAGCAAAAAGAAAATACGCCAATTTAGTAAATATTATAATAACTACTAATTTTAGCTCAATTAATGTTCCCTTCGGACATGCATACACGTTGTCGCACATCCTGTTTATTACAAAATATGGAAATCATTAACACACCAATAAAAATATCAATGTCAACAATAACATGCATAAAGTTATAACACTCACATAAAATGGCCTCTTTATCTTCTTCACGCTTTTGTAGTTGACCGTAGAAAACAGCTCCTTCTCAATCCAAATCTGCTTCTTGAACATCAAAATTTGCTTCTATCTTAATGCTTATACGTTTACGTAAGTTTCACTAATATTTCTTCATATTGATAAATCTTTATTTTCAGGAACATCACATTTTATTACTTTTATTTTAAAATAAATTTTGAAATGCATGAGTAGTTGAAGGTTATTTAAATTAAACACGCTTCCAATAAATAAAATGTATAATAATTGAAACACGAAGAAAACACAATTAACAAAATCCATACCAAATGTAAACAAAAATAAACTTAAAAACAATGTCAAATCTCCGGAAATATTTTCACTTGCTGTGGATAACAACCGGTTTTATTTAAAAAAGGTAAACTAACCTTAATTTAAATTATTTACCGACAAATGAATATCACTTGTTTTTAAACACTGCCGATACTAAAACCGCACTTTACTTTTATAGGAAGTGACGTTATTTTGTTTAAAATATTTTTAAGAAAAAATTTGGCAACATCTTGTTTAGCAAGTTGTTGGAACAGAGAAAAACTGAGAGAGCTACTAATCCTTCGGCACTTCTATTTATATGCAAAGCGTTAGAAACCAAATCCATCGATTGTTATCAACAACTACCTCACATGTTTCCTTAATTCTGATTGGCTAATGCTTTTCTTAAATTACAATTTAATTTCAAAAGCTCATAACTTTTGAACCCCTAAACCTATCTTAAAACTAACATTTTCGGAATCCTCACAATTTTTACTATAAAATAAGTCCTTACACGAAGTAATTCCTCCAATTATTAACCATGTTGATTTATTGATTTTAAACTAATTTTATGCATTTTTCAGGCTTGGAATTGATTTCCACATGAATAAGGGATACTACTAGATATAAATATACATCTTTTAAATGCCTACGGCCAATTTGAAAGGAAAATTATCTGAAATTTTCATACATCCTTAAAAACTAAATTTGGTAAAATAGTCACTAATATAGTGAATTGTGACTTGAAATTGAGGCTACTTTACTATTTTTACCTCTTATAATTTATTTTGATCAAATTGTCCCAATCTATAACAATTTTTACATAATTTATGTGTGAGGAAATAACATACCCTCAAATTAATACAATAATTTTTAATGTATAATTTTACACTTTTAAGCACTTTAAATGTTTGTGAAAGTGTGTATCTTTAATGTTTATGTCTTAATTTAATTTATTCTCACACTTTTAGAAGTGTGTAAGTTCTTCTGAGACTTGTATCGAATTGTTTCATATCACTAATTTAATGTCTGTAAATGTTAATTAATCACAATTATTCCAGAACTGCTGGCTTGTTTATGCTATAAGTATAGTTAATCACCAATGTATTTATTCTGTTTTTATGTAATTTTAGCACTTATATTCGTTTTTCGCACCAACATGAACGTTTTCATAATTCTTGGCTGCGTACAATGAAATTGTGGCATTGATATAAGCCTAATCCTAGTTTTAACATTACATTTGTTATCTACAGCCTGTACTTCATGTCTTTAGGGAACATTATGCTTAAATAAACCTACTAACTAAATATGAACTTGATTTAATGCATTACGATAACTAACATACCTCATACTTATGTGCAATATGTTGTCGATTATAATTATTTTAACATTTTATTATGAATTATTTAAATTTACATCCATCTCAATGTTCATCAATCATCCCTACCTAATATTATATATAACGAAATGTACCATATGTACAAATTAATGAAATTACTTGCTATGTGAATTACATAGCTATACTAATGTAATTTATAAACATCTCAACATATATATATATATATATATATATATATATATATATATATATATATATATATATATATATATATATACAGGGTTAGTTAAAATATGGAGACGGCGATTTATTGTCGTTAATATTCATTTTGGAAATTATGTTTAATACAAAAGTTTGTTATGAAATTATTATCTACATTTGAGAATACTTGAATTATTTTTTCTTCAATTGTTTTAAGTTACGACGTCATCGATATTTTTTGAAATGACAAACTGTATTTCTGATTATTGATTTCGATAGTACATTCTATTCTTTTTCAACGGTATACAATTTTCAATATGTTACATTTGAAAAAATTGAGAAAAAGTGCCTTAATGTTCAAATATTAAAGATCCATTAAATTAGCAGAATTAATTAACACGGTAACTAGACTCATTTATTTGCAAGAAACTTATCAGTCCCAATCTTATCATTAAAAACAAATTAATAACTAACTAAATTAAGTGTTCAAGTGTTAAGTAAGTGTTCAAATTGTTCTCCATTTCTAATTTGACAATGACTCAATCGATTTACAAAACCCTTAATAGAATTTTGTAAAAATTCTCGGGGAATTTCTTCTATCGTTTTGGTAATTCGGATTTTTAAATCTTCGACATCTTTGGGCTTATCTTTGTAAACCCTGTTTTTTACGTATCCCCAAAGAAAAAAATCTAAAGGGCTTAAATCAGGCGAACGAGCTGGCCATTCAAGACTTCCTCGTCTCCCAATCCATCTGTTTGGAAAGACGTTATCCAAATATTGACGAACATTTACACCATAATGTAGTGGGGCGCCATCTTGCTGAAACCAGATACTGTTATTGGGAAGGTGTTCATTGTTTTCATCTGGATACAGCACAGCACAATCAGGTATAATTTCATTTTGCAATAACTGCAAATACAGAGCCGAAGTTAAATTGTCATTGATGAAAAAGGGACCGATAATATGACCCCCTAGAATGCCAACCCAAACATTAACCTTTTGGGGTACTGCGTATGGTGCTCCAAAACCAAAAGGATTTTCCGATTACCAATATCTGCAATTATGTCTGTTTACTTCACCGGTAAGATAAAAGGTAGCTTCGTCAGAGAAAAGAATATTGTTGTCGAAATTTTATTATTATTGCAAATATTTGACATTTCTTCACAAAATTGTAGTCTCCTATCAAAATCATCTTCCGTCAACTCGTGTAGAAGTTGTACCTTATAAGGTACTTTTCACTTTTAAAATTGAAACGACCGATGACTGGGAAATATTGTGATTGGCCGCTAATTGATTGGTTGATAAATGGGAATCTTCAGATACGGTCAATAGAACATTCAGTTTTTTATAATCGCTTTTCGCTGTTCTAGGTCTACCACTCCTTGGCAAATCTTTAACACTGCCGGTTTGTTCAAAGCGTTTTACGGTTTTACCAACATCGGATTTAGAAATTGGATTTCTGTTTGGATGCGTGTCATTAAATAAATTACAAGCGTCTTGTAAACTTCTGCGTCTCTTTCCATAACCCAGCATCATAAGTATTTCAATTCTTTCACGTTCACTTAAACTCGCCATTGCTAATATTAACAGCAACAAATTGCACAATTGAAATATGTCAACTATTTGAGATAAACAATAACCACTGATAAAGTTACCTCGCTCGAGTTTGTTTATCGCCTCGCTTTTGTCTATCTAGATTAATTCTGCTAATTTAATAGATCTTTAATATTTGAACATTAAGGCACCTTTTTTCAATTTTTTCAAATGTAACATATTGAAAATTGTATACCGTTGAAAAGAGAATAGAATGTACTATCGAAATCAATAATCTATATATATATACATGTTGAGATGGTTAGAAATAGGTATAATAAAGGGGCTAGAGTTTATCGAGCTTAAATTCTATATAGTATGCAAGATTAAATAAAATTGAAGTATACAGTACATTATGAGAAAAAAATAGTGTACGAGTGTAAAAATATGGTTTTGATGTAACAAAACAGGCTTTGTGGGGTATGCACAAGGCTGTTATATTCATAAAAGCAATGAGCTATACCAGTAGCATGTGAGAAAGGTCAACACGATTCATATTAGTGTGTACGATTAGTTTCGATTAACATATTTAAGTAATTTCACATTTTTATCAATTTATTTAAGCAATTTAAACATGTGACAGATATTGATCACATGGAGTACGATAATTCTAACGTGTTGAACATGTATAGTTGTAATAGTTACAATGCATAAACTCTGCGAACAATAAAAAAGGGTTATGGTACGAACACAGTATATTAGTAATTCACAGACAAAGTGTTTAAAAAGTGCATAAGAAGTAGTAATCACTTAGAAACATAGTTAAGAACATGAACAACATTTGTGCAATGTGATATTTAATATATAATTACAATTTGTATACAAAAATTTACAAAAATGTGTTAATAATATGGAAATGTGAAAAGACAAAATTATAAACTATGGAGTACAAATAAACAGTAATTGTGTTAGAGACATATATAAGAACATAATAGATAAACATTTCAAGTGATATAGACGTTTAAAACGCAAGTTAAAAGTAAATTTTATAAATTTAGGTTAAGTACTATATTTAAGAATTTTACAAATTTATAGTTTTTATAGGATAGGATAAGTTCAGAATAAATTATAACACATAATAGTAGGTTTCCCTCATTTTCGCAAAGAAATTAACAGTAAATATGTAATCTAAACATAATATTAGAAAAGTTGGGTTAACTACCTAAAATTAAGGTATGAAAGTGGAAATTTTGTTAAAACTAGGTAAAATGGGTTGAAATAGGTGTATTGTGATACAGTTTTTTATGTAGAATTTGCACATGTAATTAGTTTAGTTGTAAAATAAAAATTTGTTAGGTGTCTTTTTATGCAGAAAGTTGCCCTGATTTCAAAATTGTATTTAAAAAGCAAATCTGATTTGATTTGGAAAAGTTATGGCATAATTTATGTTTTAGTTAATTTAACAATTTTGTTTAGACCAATCAGATGCTAGGATCTTTTGTGTGTAATGTAGAAAAAAATTTAAAATTTGGTATCCATGAGAAAAGTAGAAAAGGAATTGCGCGTGATTTCTCACTCTCTTGGTCTCTCTCTCTTGCTTTTGTAATTTTTGTGACTAACAAGTCATAGTGCTAGTAGTGTTTTTGTTAACATGTAAGTTAAAATTTTCGTTAACATTATCGGATTTGAAACGCGATCAACGTAGAGTTGAGATTTCAGAAAGAATTGTTTTAACCTATAACAAAATTTAAAACTAAGGTTACCGATTATAATTGTGGATAATATTGTAATTGTTTCATTTTGAGATCGTGTTTAAACATCGGGTGATGTGCATTTTTTATGTCAATAAAATCCTTCAGTTATTTTGGATTTGATGTTTATTTTTTTGGAAGTGATGGAGATTATAAAATAAATTTAACTTCATAACGGCGTCTAAAATAACAGTGCAAGTAAATATAAAATTTTATATAAAAATAAAATACAAATTAAATCCGAAAATTTATTAAATATTTAAACCAACATTTAAATATACAAATAAAATAAAAGTGCTTGTCTGAAAGTATATGAGCATATTACATTACATCGTATTTACCACGAGGAAGAGTTTTCACCATTTAATGGATTTGGATGAAGTTATGGAATATTAAGCAGCACCATCCTGATCAGCAAGGCAGTATCATCGATACATGGAAAGAAGTCTACGTCCAATGTTTTAATATAGAACAAGCCTAACGTGACCATTATTTGGAAATTGTAACAGCACATGTGAGTTAAATTTTTCTATCATAACCCACTATTGCATTGATTATTCTTTTGGTGTCCTGTATTTATGTTTTTTGTTTGATTATGTATAAATGTTTGTGCGACAACATGTATCATTATCTGAAAAGTCAATGAACCCGTGTAATTATAAAAATAATGATTTTACTTTTAACAAAACAAAATTGTACTCACTAATTTTAGATCCTTTGGTGAAATTTTTGACAGGCTACATTTATTTAAGTTAGCAAGGACGCAACGCATGCGTAATTTGTGCAAATTCCAACGAAGTATGTTTCACATGGAAACTATTAATTACAAATTACAATTTAACTATTGACATGAATATTTACATGTGTGAAATGAAATTTCTTTTGATTTCACTAAAAAGATTTGAAAAGATTTTAATTTTTATAATAATAAAAGTCAAAAATTTATTTATTCTATTTGCCAATTTAATTTCAATCCCCAAGGAGATACTGAGTTAGTCCAAAGCATTTTCAAGCTAAATTCCAAACAATAGAACCCTATCCCCGTTTAGTTAAATCAACAATAATTTAAAATAAAGAACTCTATCCCCAAAGATTTATAATAAACATTAATAATTATTTATATCAATATATTGCCATCACATATATATATATATATATATATATATATATATATATATATATATATATATATATATATATATATATATATACTCATTTTAGTTTTTAAGAATAGTCTTGTTTCCAATTTTTAAAAAAGTTTTGTTTAATAAATAAAATAAAATAAGCTGTTAAAAACAAAAGTTTTATTATAAGTTACAAAATTAAATTATTTTATTATCTCAAGCTATTGTTGCTAAATAGTCTCTTTTTGCAAATCCTTCAGCAACTCCTTCTGGTATATATTCAACACCTCCAATTTCTTCATTTTGTACTTGTAAACCTTCATTTAAATATTCTTCAACCAAGTCATCATCTCGTAAACACAAATTATGCAATGTGCACGCAGCTATTATCGTGCTTGGAATCAGTTTGGTACGGTTCATATCTAGATATATACATACCCAAAAACCTGATGCGACAATGAAGACAAGTGACATTTAAATTTACCATTCGTGTTTATCGCGCAGAAACAAACACTCCGATGTTTTTTGTCGGGACGTTTGAAAATTTGACGTTCTCGATTTTCGAACGCGCTCCAGTGGTGATACTATGTGTTCTAACTACAGCGAAATGCGGTAATAAAACATCTAAACATTTCTAATGAATCTGATTTTAACTCACGTATGTGTCCTAACTTAATACATTCTTGCATAAATGAACCATATGTTTCCTTTAAGACTGTATTATTTTTTCTTAAAAAATCAATCTTTTAATAGCTAAATCTTTTGATTCCCCAAGTTCGGAGGGGAACTCTAACTACAAATTTCCCTGACATATCACGAGGAACGGTTTTATCAAAATATTCGTTGCAAAATTCTTCTTCTTTGGTTAATGGAATACATTCATGATAGATCTCTTCCACTGCCCAAAACTTTTGCAAATCATCATTCACGGCAAAATGACATTTGACATTTTTTTCAATAGGAATGATCATACTACCAGATACAACATAACCAAATGCTGTATCAATTAGCCAAGGTTTATCTTTACCTAAAATGAACTTTCCGTCACGCAAAATATCCCAAAACAAATCCGCACCAATCAAAATATCTATACGAGATGACTCATTAAATAACGGATTCGCTAGTTAACGTTCTTTGGAACAGACCAATCTGAAATATTTGTTTTGCGCGAGGGTAAGTTATCTGTTATCTTTGGGGCAACTAAACAGTTTAATTTTGTTTTAAATTCATTTATGGTTGATCCAACAGCAACCACACATTTTGATTTGGGATTGGAACTAATACTATTTACCCCTGAAACCGAGATACTCACATTGTGGGTAGATAGCTTAAGCTTCTTGCAGAAATTTTCAGAAATAAAAGAACATTGACTTCCTGAATCCAAAAGAGCGTGTGTTTTATGAATCTGCCCTATAGAATCTTCAATATTTACAATCGCTGTTGATAACAACACCTAATTGTCTCTGATTGAGTTTAAATCATAAACAGTTGAAGAACCATCAAAAGGATTAGTTTTATTTGAATTTTGAGTTTGTTCCGTATCAGATTTTTTATAATGTAATAAAGAACTGTGCTTCTTAGAGCAAGCCCTGCATGAATCTCCTTGACGTAGAACTAAAATGTCCAAAGCAGAGACAATTGGAGCATAGACAAAAATTTTTATCATTATCCCACCTCTTTTGTACAGACAACTTTAAAAACGTTTCACATGAGTATATTAAATGCTTTAGTTTGCAATAATTACATTTCACTTCAGCAGAATCGTTATCCTGTTCACTATTTAACATAGAATAATGGCGAACTTTTTTGTTATTTGACCTTTCATATTGTTTACTGGGATTATTAATTTCCAAGGTTTCTAAGAAATCGGCTCTATTTTTTAAAAAATCAAAGAAAATTTCTAATGTGGGTAAATACTCATCATTTCTGGGTTGTTCCCACTCACGATTGATATTTTTATCTAGTTTTAAAGACATCATATAAATGATAATTGCATCCCAATTCTAGGTTGGAATTTTAAGTGTTTTTAAAGCCCTAATATGATTATTAACAGAATCAATTAGATGTCGCAATCCAGAAGATGTTCCTTTGGTTAATTGATTATTATCAAATAATGATTTTAAATGATTGTTTGTAACAAACTTCGAACGTGGTGTTAATAATTCACCTCTATGTAGGCAACTTAACGCTCTCAAAAATCTTTTGAGAGCGTCGTTTTTTGTGCGATACTGAAAGATAGCAGAGCATCCATTTTTGCTCTGTTAAATATTTTTTATTAAAAAGTGTTGCAAATTCTACGTGAGTATTTAAAAGTTATTTTACAATGTTTGAGACGTTTGCTTTTCAGGCACTTTTTTACTTTCACGTTTATTTTTTAATTTTTACTTTAACGCAATTATTTATTTTACCGTTAATCCAAGTTACGGTATTAGTACGATTAATCAAGAGTGAGATTTATTCATTTGGGAATTATAAAGCATACAAATCCAGATTTATTTCAACCTTGAAGTAATATTACGCAACAATTTTGATAACGCTGACCCAGCATGTAGCCATTTCGTTATCTGCAGTGTGACCAAGAATAAGATATTCTGATTCCATTAATTACTCACAACCTTAATTATTCATTAGGTTATAACGTTACTAACATTAGCATTAAGGTATTCCTGTTTATAATTAAATATAGGTTGTGTAGTAAAATTTGTTGTTGTGTAGAAATTTTCTTTTAACTTTATTGCATAATGGCTTACTTGTTTATTCCATATTTTAAAACAAGTTGGCGTCCAAGTATTTAACAATTAGTTTCAGGAAGAAGCAACCCCGATTTTAAAGCGAATATATTTAGGTACACTTTAATCTACAACAGAGCATAAGGCAGAAAATATTCTAGTTATTACCCAAACTGTTAAGTATCTAAAATTTGTAGCCATGGGTGTAGAAGTATACTTATCTAACTTTAAGGGCTCTACATGTTTACTAATAGCCTCGAATTATCAAACCTGTCACATAGTAATCGCCAAGCATCCCCGTAATTGTGCGCAGCATATTCTGAACTTTGAATAATGTTAAGGGCATCTTGACCTAAACAAGACCTTAAATAATGATATTTCTGAATTTCAGAAAGCGTTGAATTATGGTGGAATAAAGCCTCAAACGTATCTTTAAATTCCAGCCATTTGTCAAATTCACAATTAAATGTAGAGAATTTGATTGGAGGTAGCTTTATGGCATTAGAATAATCAAATAATTTGAGATTCCGAGCAATAGCGCCAGCAGCATTAACAAATTAATTATCACCCTGTACTGATTTTTTATGAGAGTGTATTGAAACATCACCATTAGCATTATAATTGTTCAATATTTCTTTAGCTTTTGCTAAAATGTCATAGAAAGTATTATTAAATGTATATCGCTCTTCGTACTGTTGATCTACCTGATCCAATGGACAAACTAATTCAATTTTTTCCTGTGTTTATTTCAAATTCATCAAAGACAAGTTCTATTTTGTCAACTCTAATCTTTAATTCTAATATTTCTTTTGAAATTAATGTTTTATTGGCCACAAACCTGACATGCAAATGAAAACATGCTAATTTAACTTTAATTGTACCTCTCTTTCTTATTAAAGTATTTAGATCACTCATCCTTCAATAATAGGTATGTACTCAAAATAAACATTTTAGTTTTACAGAATATTTTACTTAATCCAAGAAATAATAACTAATTTGATAAATAATCGAACAGCTCTCGTATTTAATAGTCACAACTTCTGAAATCGTATTGGATTCCGAATAATAGCTACAAACGTAATCTGAATAATCATACAACACAGTTTTGTTGTTATAATCGAATTATCTTTTCAGTATTTCAATTAATTGCATAAAATATTAAAGCAAGATACGAAATAAATCTCTCAAATTTACCTATTTGTGTTTACGACGTAACAGATTATATTATTAATTTATTAATTGCAAACTGTTATTAATAGATAATCATGCAATCAAATCAGGACAAAATTAAACAGCTAAATAAGGATTAATAGATAATAAGGATTTGGCCCACCTGATCGTTGTATTGCAATTGCAACTCTTCAAACACGCTTGTTATCCGGTCCGATGAATCAAAATTATGTTTCAACTTCGATATAATGGACTGGGTTATTTATATGGAAGCTTGGTGTTTGAATGTTTTAATTGACTTTATAAACAAAACGTTATACGACAAGTACTAAAATTAAAAATAAATTCTATTTTAACAGTTTAAAGACTTTCTACGCCGGTTATTCGTTTTTCGTTCTAGCGTAGACATCGCTAGTCGGTTGCAGAATGGCACCTGGGCAGATTCTTTTTTGCGTCATTACTGCACTGGCCGACTGTTGTCACGTTTGGTTTTTTGCTTATTATTAAAATCACAAAATTGTTTTTACTTTACCAAAGATATTAGGAGTCAAAGACGCTACACAAACGTCCGAGATTAATAGTTCGGAGCATGAGTAGGTCTACCGCCAAGTGACGGGTTTCCAGAGGAAAGTCGCCGAGCTATGTATTAGCTAGGCTCCCAGTACTGCAAGGTTCCCTAGAAAACATGTTGAAATGTTACTATGAACCGAACGCCACAAACGAAACACAAACGCCTGCTCTGCACATTTGGGTAAGCCCTAGAAATGACCTACGTCTTCAACCAATGTAATGTTGTTTTATATAAATTTTAATAAACAAAAGAATAATTGATCTACCCCTATTAATGCAATTAAACTCAATGAAATTAAAACATACCTTTCAGATAAATAATAATCCTCAAGTTAACCCCAAAGGTAAACCACTCACTCGCGCCACTGTTGTATATAACTGAAGAGACAAACGGAAAACTTCACTCACTCACCGGCGTCACTGTTTTATATATACCCGAACCGACTAATGCTATTGTTTAAGTTTATGTGTAACTAAATTTGTTAACCTTAGCAAAATTGTGAGCAACTAGAAGGGATGTATAAGAATGAAACACCTGTATAAATAAATGTAACATAATCTATAATTAAGAAGTCTAGACGCAATGTATGCGTCAATTCCATTAACTGGATCACAAGGAAACAACATCGTGTTCCTCTCTCAGTAACACGAGCAGACCTTATGGCACTTTGTGATGGGCTGTATCCCAAAACTTTTTCTATTTCGCTCACACACACGCGCGCACACGCACACGCATGCGCACACGCACGCACACGCGCACACGGATACGCACACGCACACCCACACACGCACACGTACACGCACACGTACACGCACAATCACACGCACAGGCACATGCGCACGCTCACGCACACACACGCACACGCACACGCACACACACGCACACGCACACGCACACGCACACGCACACGCACACGCACACGCACACGCACACGCACGGACACACGCACACGCACACGAACATGCACACACACGCACACAGTAATGCGCACATGCAAACGCACACGCACGGTTTTGGAAAAAAAATTAATTGTTACCAAGCGAAACTAATTTTGTCAACACTGCTTCAGGATTTCGAAAATAGATTGTTTCGTTGATTTATTTGGCAATTTAATTGCGAAAAATACTAACTGGGTGTTCAGATTTTTCGGTTGTATTGTTAATACATTCAAACTATATCTTCCTTATCTCAAATTCTAGTCTAGTGTGCTATTGTCAAAGTAACAAATATTATTAATTAACAGTATGACAATCAAATTGGGTATTAATTATTTGCTCTCTGTGATGAATATAAAATAGTTATTTTAAGCTAAAATGGTTTATTCGAAGCAGGAAAAAAATGGAAAGATTTTAACTGTTGGTATACGTTATGGGAATTGTTTATGGGCCTCAAGGGTCTACGCAGCAAGGTACTAGAGAGATTGTTGCAAACGTTTCGTGAGACAGGAAGTGTCGCTTACGCAAAACAGGAAAAATCAAATGTGGTTACTAATAACTAAAATAACGAATTTTTGAGATTAGGTTCCGTGGTTGATAATCCAAATACCAGTACAAGAATAATTGCGAGAGAAACGGGCATTAGTCAATCAAGTGTCTCCAGAATTTTAAGGAAACACAAATACCACTCATATAATTCAACTTCATCAAAGTTTATATGGAACAGAGTTTAAAGGCGAATTGGTTTTTGTTTAACAGTCCTCGAAAAAATCGGCGAAGAAGATAATTTTGATCAATACGTGTGGTTTACAAATGAGGCAACGTTTCATAATCATGGCCATGTTAATGGTCATAACTAAGATTATTATGATAGAGAAAATAAGCATTTATTGCATACCAGAGACCATCAGAGACCATCAGAATCGATGGAGCATTAATGTGTATGGTGGAACAATTGGCGATGAAGCCATTGGTCCATATTTCTTCAACGGCACTTTAAATGGTCGCAAATTCTTTTAAACTTTTTAAAAAACGATTTTTGGCTACTTTTAGAAAATATTCGATTACACATCAGACAAAAAATATGATTACAATTAGATGGTGCCCCAGCAAATTTTTCACGACGTGTAAGGGAATATTTAGACCGAAAATTTCTAAACAAATTGATCGGAAGGGGTGACCCAATTAACTGGCCTCCCAGATCTCTAGTATATGCTACTCCTCCTACTACTGCAGAAGACATGATAGACCGAATTAAAAATGCATTTGGAACCGTCACTCCTGTTATGTTGCAAAATGTAAAACGTTCGCTTGAAAATAGAACGCGCTGCAGTCATTTCGAGCATATTTTATAATAGTTACGTTGAATTGTTAAGAATAATAATATTACTTTATGTATTCGTGATATTGTTAAATATTGCTGAATAACTTTGAAACGTGAAAGTTTAGGTATAGGATACCTTAATACCTTTTGGAAGATCTTTAAATTGGTCACATGACAGACCTAAACTATACAGGGTGTTTCATTTGAAATACGGAAGATGTTGTAGTTTGAATGTATTAATAATGCAACTGAAAAATCTGAACACCCAGTATAGTATTTTACGCAATTACATTGCCAAATAAACCAACGAAACAGTTTTTTCGAGATCCTGAACAGTTTTGACAAAATCAGTTTGGTAACAATTAATTTTTTCCAAAACCTTGCGATTTAAGAAAAATCAAAATAAATCAAAACGTTCTGTATTTAGGTATAGGGAACCCTAACGAAAATCTATCTTATTTTTTATACTTAATTAAAAAATGTGATAAAATATAGGGCATTCCATTTAAAAAAACAACTTTGATATGCCACTCTTTTTTGAAGCACCCTGTATATTTGAAATTATTTTATAAATGTAGCCTTAATGGGCCTACACAATGTCCCAGCCACCAAATTAAAAATATATATCTAGTTTTCTCTTAAAACTCCGTTGCGTCAGTCGTGACTCACCCTGTATATTAGTGGTTATCGACTATTTTTCGAAATACCTGTGGACTACAGGATTAAAAACGAAAACAGGTCAAGAAGTTACCAAGGCCAAGCAAGAAAACTTCAAAAAAGGCCGGAAAGCCACCAACTTGCAGACAGATGCAGGAAAAGAATTCTACAAGTATTTTACTAAACTAATGCAGCGTTATGGAGTCAATCATTATTCCACCTATAGCACAAAGAAGACTTCAATTGCGGAACGTCTTATCAGAACCATTAAGGGTACTCTATATAAGTCGTTCAGTCTACAAGGTAAATACAAATGGATTGATACAATTGATACAGTAACGATAGATTATAACAATTGTAAACATAGAACTACATAAGTGAAGCCCAAAGGCGTCGATAATCATACAAAGCTGGAGGTTTACACTCACATAAAAACATTTGATAGGAATCGACATTGTGTGGGTGACATGTACGAATCAGTAAATTTAAAAGTATTTTTGCCAAAGGATACACACCCAATTGGTCTAGTGAACTATTTAAGAATGTGAAAGTTCACATTACTAACCCCGCTACGTACATGTTGGAAGACATGAAAGGAAAACCTGTAGTGGGAGGCTTTTATAAACATGAATTACAGAAAACAATGTATCCCGATGTGTACCCGGTGGAAAAAGTGTTTCGCTCCAAGAATAATAAGTTATTCGTAAAGTGGTGGGGATTGGATGAAAGATCATGGATCAATAAAGACAATATACTTTAATAACATTTAAATTATATAGCCATAGGAATAATTTGTAACTTTTACATGAAATAATAACACATAAAAGAAGATAATTGTATTCTGTTTTTAAATATTACATCTTATATAGTAAACCTAAAGTACTTCTGTAGTCATTTAAATTACTGGATGGCCATATCCTCGAATCTGGTTCGCATGTCCATCCCAAGCATGAATTTGTTTCACCTTTATCGAGGTTTTCAAATATCCAGCGGCACATTTTGTGGTGCTCCTCATTTTCGTACGTTTGAAACTTATATGTGATGTGTTTTTCTAATAATATTTCAATCAAAATATCGAGGCACTTGTAATTAGCATAATATGCTGCTGTCTCAATACATTCACTTATAATAGAAAAAGTGTCTTTATATGCAATTTGTCGAAGTACACAATGAATCACCCCATTATAAATGTATATTTACATTTTAAGGGGTATGTTACCAAGTAAATTCATATCGCCTAAGATCCTATCTACTTCATTAAAGGTTAATGCACTTTTATCGGCACACATTTTCATAAAACTTATAACGGTATTGTCTAAGTTAATTTTTTTATCAAATAATTTCTTAATAACTTCATTTGTACAGTTTGAGTTTATTGCGCACCACTTAAAACACGCATCGGGAATAGTAATATATTGCAAGACATTCAGTATAAATAAATAGCTTTCAGGGGAGGACTTTCCCATCAAAGAACGCTTCAGGTACTTTGTGTAGATTTGATCACTACTGTACCACAGTTCTTCCTGAAATTCGTTTTCAAGACTGTTCATAATGAATTGTTTTCTGAAACGTAAGAGAAATTACCAAAAGTTATACCCCCAAGGTCTGGTATCAGTGAAATCAAAATTTACTTAACGTTTAGCATCATAGGGATTAAGTATTACTTTATTTTGTTTGATGGTAAACACATCACGTTTCTTTGATCTTATCAGATGTTGATATTGCCTTATTACGTTACCATCAAACAAAACCTGTTTATAATCATCTATCGTGATCTCCTTCACGCGTGCTCGTGTAGAACCCTTTGATTTTTTCACAACCCTTTCATCAACCGTGTAAGCACTCATTTTTGCACGAAGTCCTACAAGTACATAATTTCGCCATGATTTTCTTCTTTCATTAAGCCAGGGACTTTTTTATTTACTAATGGAAGTACAAAGATATTGCCAGGATTATAATAAAATGTATCGAATTTAGTAATGCCCTCTTTAATGCATTCATAGATATCGGGAAATGAAAAGGCGTATATGAGACTATCCGTATCTGTGTATAAGAGCTTAGCATTGTTATGAAACTTTGGTAGCGTGTAACCGTAATGAAAATTGTATAAAAAAGTTTTTGAAACGTCTAAAACACTGAATCCTGCATATATATATATTATATATATATATATATATATATATATATATATATATATATGATTATGAAATATACTTCTAGCTTACTCATTTGAATAATAAGTCTATCATTATCAAATATTGTACAACTATGAAAATTTGGTTTTGCTATGTAAGCACGAGCACCATAGCGACCATCCTATTTCGTTACTAAACGTATGTCCTTATGTTGGCGTACATTTTCCATCAGCTTCCTAAAAACACCATTAATCATTAATTTATAGAAATTACTGTAAAATTCATTTTGAGATTGCTGACGCATGGTGGTATTTAAATCTAAATTTTTGTTAACCACGGGGACTGTTTAAAACGTAATATACGGTGTACTTTTACCATCTTCAATCCATATTTTAAATATACTTCCAAATTTTTGTAATGAATTACATAATTAGGTTTTGGATGCAATGTAAGCAGTAATTTTTTCATTTCAGAATCAGGTGCGGGTGGAACCATATGTTCGGGTGCCAATGGCAGATTACTGTGACTCTCATGTAATTCTATGGGATAGTCATCACACTCGACTATGTAACCAATTTCCGAATCATCAGGTGGTTTATTAAATTTAAATTAATGTTTCAAAATTAGCTTCATCAACAAAAGAAAAATCGCCAAATGGTAGAAATTCTGGCACCATATAAATTATTTACGTCGTAGTACATTAAATACACACTTTCTGAAGTGGGATCAAATTTTTCTTCCCTGTACTTATTGTTAGCTTTCGGATACCGATCCGAACATTGAGCTACATCACCTCTAATTCCTCTTTCAATAAACATTAGCATATCAATGTCTGTAAATGGTTCTAACTTTACTTGTGTAATTTTAAGCATAGTATCGAATGCTGAACCCGGGGCTGTATAATAGTGCAGGGGATTAAGTTTGTAAGTACTTACACAAGTTTGACGAAAATTTTCGAAAATGTCTGCTAAAAGTAGAATGTCTGTTTTTAGATGCAAATCTGAGTATTCCCCTAACGATTTAATATTAAATTTGCCCCAAACGTTAACCGCATGTGCAAAGCTCTCATCATTGATTCCCTCGTTATTAAGATGACTGAAAAACGCCTCTTTGGGGGGGAGTGTGGTATCGTTCAATTTATCCCAAGTATCAATATACTCATAAGGAAACACCGTTTGGGAACTAGTAGAGAAAATTCATCATGATTGTTACATTTAGCACGGGTAATCATTTTTTTACTATTTTTCAAATAGTCTGACAACCCTTCAATATTACTGCTCATAAATCTGAATGAGTCAATAAATAGAAACTTAATTTTAGTGCCTTCTATTACTTTTGTGGGCAGAAGTGAAATCCAACCGGGAACACTAGTCAATTCTCTAATGATGAAATGTGAATCATAACCTAATAAATTATGAAATACAACTGGTAGAATGATATTGTCTTTGTAGTTTAGGTTACATAACTGATGCGATGCGCCCCGAAATGCTGTTGTAAAATGATTATGGGCTCTAACTTTTACGTCCTAATCAGTAAATGGTTTCCCGCAAATGTGACAAATCGTGGCGCTTTCAAGGTGTTCAACCTGAGTGGGATTTAAAGTGTCCATGGGAACTATTTTAATGATTATTTCGGAGGTTCAATGTGTAATACTTTAAAGCTCTTTAACAAACCATTGAATGTAATCATTTCCTTTATAAATCCTAAACCGAGAAGGAGAATAATTGTATGAACACTTCGAATACTAAGCAATGCTGAAAGGTTTGGAGTGAAATAGAGTATTACTTTCGAGGCCTGTTGTACTCTTTTCTAAAATACTTTCTAAATCGGCATAAATTACAAATGGCACCTTTTCTTGGAATGCGAAATGTTTTAACTGTAAATTCATTTCTGCATCGGTAGGCAGCCTAGCAGAGCAGTGATTAAGTTGATGACAGCGAGTGATATGTTTTTGTAGAAGGCAATCTGAAGAAAAATGGTTCAAGCATCGGTAACAGATAAATTTCTTGCACTTCTTATTCGATAGTTGTTTATAAACAAGAACTGGCATATTTTTAATCCAAGTGAAATGATAAACAGTGTTATTTTTCGTATTAATAACACCCGCAAAACAACTATCAGAGTGATAATTAGTAGAAATTACTAAAATATTTATAGGCTCCCTGTCACTATTTCGATTTTCACTTAATACAAACGGTAATATACTTTTTCCTTGAATGTAATACAAATTAATGGAGAGGTTTTTTAATTTTTCAAATTTGTTATCTAGTTGAACGGGGAAGTGAATTGAATCATAATGCTAAACGTCTCAAAAGTGAGAATAACTGTGAACTTTATCTGAACGATGTTGCGCAGGATATACTATCGAAACAACAGCCCCCAAGCAGCAATACTACTCACCATTTTTAACATTCACTACCACATGATTTACTGCTATGAAGGAGGGAACTTAAGTTGAGCGACCAAAAAATGTGAAAGAGATAAGTGCATTTGTAGTGGGATAGATAGTGTGTGTGTGTGTGTGTGTGTGTGTGTTTGTGTGTGTGTGTGTGTGTGTGTGTGTGTGTGTTTGTGTGTGTGTGTGTGTGTGTGTGTGTTTGTGTGTATGTGTGTGTGTGTGTGAGTGTGTGTGTATGTGTGTCTGTGTCTGTGTCTGTGTGTGTGTGTGTGTGTGTGTGTGTGTGTGGGTAGGTGGATGGGTGCATGCGTGCGTGCGTGTGTGGGTGTGTGCGTATGAGTGTGTGTATGTGTGTGCCCATCACAAACGGAACCTTTGATAATCAATCTGGCTTTGTACTTTTCTATAGAACCATCTGGATTGGTTCTTAGCTTACACACCCGCTTACAAGGAATAGTTTTTTTACCTGTCATTTCCCATGTATTGTATGCGTTTAGTGACTTTATTTCGCGGTCTATTACCAAAATCTAATATTCTTTTTCAGTACAAGAAATAGTTTCTTTGCAGGTAAGTGGTTCTTTAGGATCACTTATTTCAGTAGCAAGTGTCATACTATGATGTTCACAAAAGTTAGGTTTTAGTATTTCTGCTCGATTTCTTAAATGTCTTCTAATTTCGATGTTGCCTTCTTCATGCTCGTTTTCAAAATGTTCTTCTTGGAAGTCACTTTTTACATCCTCATTTGATAATTTGAGCACTCTTTCGTCACATCTCAAGAACGCTGGTCTGGTAGGATCCTGATTTTGTAATGCAACGAAATTCAAAGGCTTACATTCATCAAAGATTACGTCTCGTGACCTAGCAAGTTTTCTTTGTTCCACACCATTACCGGTAGGGGTCACCACTGTTACATTTTATAGCCCTCTTGTCCATCTTCTTTCGACATTGTTTCGGAATATGTGCGTAGTAGGTACTTCCTATGACACACAAGTATTCTAGGTTAGCTTTTTTATTAAACCAAACTTCATAAGGTATTTTCTCTGCAACACCTGAGACTCCAGATCGATTTAAGATGTGCGTCACTGTTTATCATTTCAGCCTATAGACTTTAATCTAGTCCTTCCCTTGCGTACATTAAAGCTCTCACTGTCTCAACAATGTTCGATTTTCTCTTTAAGTACAGGTTGGAAATACTGATATTGGAATGTTACACATTAAAATGTTATATATCTATTCGGTTGTTTAAAATTATCAATTACATACCCATTATTTTGACTTAATTTTTTTTAATAAAGTACCTATCCGTGTCTTTCATTTCCAGAATTAACTTATTTAGCTGAGCAACTATCCATCTTTGAGGCAGGTGTTGTTCAAAGATGTTGCGGTATTCTAACACTTCTACACAACAAAGACTATTCTCTATTCGAGTTGGTTGCAATCTCAAGGTATGAAAGTGAAAGTGTTAAACATCGACTTCAATCGGTAATTGAATCCTAACCTATCGGTTGAAGATGTAGATCATTCCTAGGGCTTACCCAAATGTGCAGTCGTTCCGCCTATAGCGATCGGCCCATAGTGACATTCGATGCTAAAATGTTCCGGAAGGAACCTATCGGCATTGGGGGCTTGACTAATACATAGTCCAGGGAATTTCCTCTTTATGGAAAGCTGTCGCTTGGCGGTAGACCTGCCCATGCTCCGCACTAGTAACCTCGGACCTCTGTTTAAACTTTAAACTCCGAGGGGCTTAATAGCTATAAATAATTCAGTAGTAATTCCATTTCATTTCTTTTAATACAATTTTGGTAAGTTGTAGTGTCAAACCCTCCCATGTTTGACACTCAGTTATGATTTTGCTCTTTACAGAAATCTGTCTACCTCAGACCTCTGTGTAGCGCCCTTGAATTATGGGACGTCATTTATGGACATACATTCTAACAGGCAGAAGCTTAGAGCAGATGATCGACTGTTTTCCCACGCCGGTGCCCTCCTCCCGTTTAGAGAGAGTACCAACGTTGAACATCGGTTATCCCTATCTACAAACCAAGCGGTCGCTCATAGGAGTTAGCCATATACAGTGGGAGAATTGTTACCTGAAGGTTATAATGAGCTGTTAGCTCAGCTTCTTTTCCTGTTTCAGTTATTTAAAAGTTATCAACCTGTTGATGACATGTTGCACGTTGTTATTGATTTAAATTTATGAGTGAATATGGAAATATTGCTTGATGCTAAAAATACACATAGACAATAAAAGTACGAGTCCGTAATTATAATATTAACAGGTTATGGACCCAGATCGCGTAGATGATTGAAAATAATGAAAAGTAAGGTTAGTGGGGCACGAGAATCGAGAAAAGTATAAGTGATTAGAAATATTAGAAATAAAATAAAGATGGGTCAGATAAATGGCAAATACGTGAATATAGAACCGTTGAATGGTGCAAATTATTACAACTGGAAATTTCGAGTTGAAATGGTATTAATCGAAAATGGGGTACTGGAATGTGTACAGCGGGAAACAGACACAAGCACTATGAACCAAGGTGACAAGAATAAGTATGGAAAAGATAATAATAAGGCTAAATCACTAATAGTACAGTGTGTATCAGACTCACAACTGGAATATCTAAGGAATAAACAAACATCATATGAAATGTGGAAAATTTTAGGTTTCAGAAAAATGGACTTTCAGGACAATTATTTTTAAAAAGAAAAATGTTGTCCATGAAAATACAAAAAAAAATGAATGTTTGGAGAAGTTTATGTTAGAATTTGAGGAAATTTTGAGACAGCTGAAGGCGACTGGAGTAAACCTAGATGAAAAAGACATTATTTGCAACCTACTGATGACACTACCAAAATCATACGAAACTGTGGTAAATATTATTGAAAATATGGAAGTAACGGAACTGAAGTGTGATACAGTAAAAGCAAAATTACTTAGTGAGTACGAAAAATAAAAATTAGGAAGTTACAGGCAAGAAAGAAATAACAGTAGTGCATCATTTGTATCCGAGAAAGTGTGTTTTAGATGTAGTCAAGTTGGACATTACATAAGGGAATGTCCACAACAGAGCAAGCAGTTTTTCAACCCTGGTCCACAAAAATGAAGTCCTCTACGAAGTTCAACAACAAAACCCTCGTTTATCCGGGGATTTCGAGGAATACAGCCTAGTGGTGGAATTAGTAGAGGTAACTATAGACGTAATAGAACGGGATACAGAGGGACAGAGGATTTATGGTAGGGGTAGATTTAATAATTATAGAAGCAATCAAACAGAAACTTATTCGAAAAATTCCGATTTACAACATGACGATGATAATGTAGACAGTGATAAGAGTGTATGTTTTATGAGCAATAGAAATGTTAATGTTGTTAATAGTAAGGTAGAGATAGATATGTTAAAATTTTATATAGATTCGGGTTGCACAGATCACATGGTCAATAACAAAAATTATTTTTCAAACTTATTAATGTTGACAACACCTATAAAGATAGCAGCTGCAAAAGAATTTTAGTGACAATTCACAACAACCCTCCTCACTAAAATTACTCAAAGCTTTTGATACCTAAACAGCTCCTAAAGTGATTTAAAATATAATTTTGTAACAGAAAATTTAAATAAAAATGATACAAATTTTATGTTTCCACTTATAACCAGTTAGCAGACTTGTTGACTAAAGGATTAAGGTCTGATATTTTAAATAAATTAAGAGCTGTTTAGGTATCAAAAGCTTTGAGTAATTTTAGTCAGAATGTTGAATTGTCACTAATTTTTATATATATATATATATATATATATATATATATATATATATATATATATATATATATATATATATATATATATATATATATATATATATATATATATATATATATATATATATATAAATATATAGTTGGACACATTAAAAATTTTATTATTGAAATTTCTGAAAACTATTAGTTCGTTTTCATGCTGAACCAAAATCCATTGTGACATTTGTCACGTGACCATAGATTTCTAAATTTTGAAAAATGTTAACTGTGATGCCGATAAATGGGTCAAATTGACATGATATCGAAAAATTGTATTAAGAAAATTTATTTAGAATGCAACAAAGACCCATATATCAATTTTCAACCAAATCAGAAAACAAATACAAAATACCATTCATTCCCCTCTGCTTTTATTATGAAACACTATAAAATCTTGTTCTACCTGGAAATAGTTTTAATAACACAAATTACATAATTTTAGGTATCTTAAACTATGAGGTGCACTTTAAAGAGCAATAATTTTCATCCTTATAAGCCGAAATATTTGATTTTTCAAAAATTAAAAAAATTGCTAATTTCAAATGTACTAACCTATATTAAATTTAATAAGGATAAATAATGTGTTGTTAAGTTTTAATTACAATAGTTCGTATTTTTTAAATTTTCCTCTCACAAATTGTCTATTTTACAAATATTTGATTAATTTTGCCCTAAAGTTATGTAATTTATATTATTAAAACTATTTCCAGGTAAAACAAGATTTTATGATGTTTCGTAATAAAAGCAGAGAATAAATGGTATTTTATTTTTCTGATTTGGTCGAAAATTGGTAAATGGTCTATGTTGCATTCAAATACATCTTATTAATACATATTTTGTATCATTCAAAGTAATTTTTCAAATTTCCAATCATGTTGCAAATATTTTTCAAAAGCAACCGCCAATAGTTTCAAAATTTCGATAATAAATTTTCATGTGTCCAACTATAGTCTTTATATATATATATATATAATATATATAATATATATATATAATATATATATATGATTTATAAAATAAAATAGACAATAAAAGTACGATTCCGTAATTATAATATTGATGCTTGGGTATTAAACCTAAATTGATGGGTTGGAGGTGGTAAAGCTATTTAAAGTTATTTTAAAGTGTGTGAATGCAATCACTGCTGTTCGCTGGTTGCTGAAATTCGATATTTTTATGATTTTCAACTCAGGAATATCAGGACTTTCTCACAAGCGTATAAAGAAGCACTTCTCTCACTTATAATATTATAGCTGTTATAGGGTTTAGGACTTTAGGACTTAGGAAAAGTGTTCGTTAAAATTTAACCAAAATGTTCCATAGGGACATACCTAGTACCTATTTGAATAGGTTAGTTAGCAGCGTATATTACGCAGTGGGAGCGGTGAGTGGATTTAACGTCAAACTTTGAAAATATTGATTGCTGGTCAGAAGATTTGTCAGTTGATTCAGTCGAGAATGGTGTTATTTGTATATACAATACAAGCGGAATTGCCAAATCTATTTAATTATCGTCACGCGTCATTACTGTATACTAAAAATACATATCGAAGTGTATTAGAGAATGTGGTGTAGATGAAAGTTAGTAATATACCTACTTCTGTGTATAATGTGAACCTAATGACTAGATATATATATATATATATATATATATATATATATATATTTCTATTTAGATTTCCACATGTATTAATGTTTAAACAAGACATTTTTTCTTTAAAACTTGTGTAAATAAACGTACAATTAATTCAACGTTTCGGGAACGTCCTTTGTCTGAACTGCTAACTTCTTCAGAATATAAGAAAAATCAGTGCAATCCTACCACTTACATAGAAAAAACAACAAAATCTATCATTAATTCTACAAAATTAGACAAAGAAACAAAACAGAAACTAATTCCAAGAGAGAAGAGTTCAAGAATCCCCAAAATATACGGACTCCCAAAAATACATAAGGAAAACCTGGCCATTACGCCCTATCGTCAGTGCATTCAATTCTCCGACTCATGACCTTGCTCGTTATCTAGCCAAAGTTATTTAACCGATTTGTGAAAATGCTGTATCCTACATCAAAAACTCTTATGATTTTCTACACAAACTCAAAATTGTACCCTTGGCTCCAAATGACATTTTAGTTAGCTTCGACATAACGTCACTTTTCACCAAAATACCTATTGAAGAACGATGAAAATTTTAGAAGAAAACACTCAATAAACCAAGACATACTCAAATTGATAAACCACTGCATGCACTCAACCTATTTTACATACAAACGACAATTCTACAAGCAAATTCAAGGAACACCTATGGGCTCGCCACTCTCCAGCTTTTGCGAATGTATATATGGAACATTTTGAAACCATTGCTTTAAATTCTGCAGATTTAAAACCTAAATGTTGGTTTCGTTATGTTGACGACACATTTGTAGTTTGGCCCCATGGAAAAGGAAACTTGAACCATTTTCTAGGACATATTAACAACATTCACGACAACATCAAATTTACTATGGAAGTTGAAGAAAATAATTCACTCCCTTTTTTGGACACCCTAATATAACACTTCCTAATGGTAAATTTACACACAAAGTTTATCGAAAACCAACACATACGAATAGATACTTGAACTCTCTCTCACATCACCATCCTAGTCAATCACGTAGCGTTATGAAATCCTTGATATACCGCTCTTACCACTTATCTGACCAAAATTCTAAAACGGAAGAGATGATGACTATTAATAAAATACTAATTCAAAATGGATACAAAGATCAAGAAATATTAAAAATTACTAACGAAATAAAAAGACCAAGAAATAATAACTTGACAAACAATGAACGAAAGATTCCTGTTATTCTACCTTATATAAAGGGAATTACAGACAGAATAGCAAACAAATTTCCCAAAAACGACTTCAGACCGGTATTCAAACCACATTCAACTTTGTCCCAACTTTTAAGAAACCTCAAAGACAAAATTCTAATGAAAGCCAAGGATGTATGAGATATCGTGCAACAACTGTCGAAAACTTATATAGGACAAACTAACAGAATATTATATGCGAGAGCCGATGAACACCAACTAGCAATTAAGCAGCACAATCCTTCATCGTCTTTAGCTGCACATCATTTAGATACAGGACACCAAATTAATACCAACAATATCCGTTTAATTGCACCTCTATATACCTTACAAGAAAGAATTATTAGAGAAGCAGTTGAAATTGAAAGAAGACCAAACGCCCTCAATAAACGAGATGACACTTCTAGAATGCCACAAATTTGGAAGAATGTCATTAAACAAGTTGATTCTACATTTCAACCAACTCCAAATCTTCCAAAAATTTCAAACACTTATGCTGCAACTATTCCTGGCGTCCCCACTTCTGCACCTTCTACATCATGTACTAGACCTACTACCCGAAGTCAGACACACTCGTCCAGATTAAATTTAAATTAGTTACCTTGTTTCATATTTTGCACTTGTTAAAAATAGTTACCTTATTTCAATTTCTGTAATTGCCAAATAAATTCTTGACAAAGGGAACAAAGGACGTTCCCGAAACGTTGAATAAATTGTACGTTTATTTACACAAGTTTTAAAGAAAAAATGTCTGGTTTAAATATATATATTGAGATGTTCAGAAAGAGGTAATAGAAGTATCGGACAGCTTAAATGACATTTGGGTAATAAAAAGGGGTGATTTCTAGCTCGATACAAGTGCAAGACACTATTTTATATAAATCTGGTTCACGATGTGATTAAAATAAATTTGTTTGGTATAAATTAGTCTGAATATTATTTACTTAGTTTGGTTTTATCATAAAAAGCAATTTGCTGCAAACAAAATTGTCAAGAATGTTAAATATAACCATTTTCGTAAAGTCATTTTAGTATTTCAATTATTGCAATAAAAGTCAATTTTTCAAGGGTAATTTGGCAAGTGAACACTTTACAGGTGTTTAAACATGAACTATATAGTTAGGATTATGTTAGGGATAATGTATGATTAGTTTTTGAATGCAGGAAATACAAAAATTTAATAAAAGGGTTATAATATGGACAGTTTAGACATTTTTCGCACATATTTTTGGAAGCGAATTAGTGACAAAAATTGTTACAAGTTTAACAGTAAGAACAACTTATAGAACATTTTGGCATACAGACATTTATAGTGCCTTACATTTATATAGTGAAACAGTTAATAAGAGTGTTAGACGATGAAACTTTTTCAATGCAACACTATATGACATTATGCATTGCAAATAGTTAGTGAGAATAATAAAGACAAGAAGTACAAACCTTAAACATAACATTTTAAGGGTTGAAAACATTTTTAAATATAAATTATTATCAATTTTAGATTTAAGTTTGGTTAGGTTGTAATTTTTAGGTTTTTTACATAATTTTATACTTTTTCCACATTATTAGACTTAGATTTTGCTCTTAAAGCAAATAATAGATGTTCTTTCTTAATATGACACAGTTTTTATAAGGATACAGCGCTTTTCTCCGCAAAAATATGTTAAATCTGAGGTGAATTTAAGATAAAATTACAAAAGCTAAAAATTTCTTTAAATTAAATGTTTCGAACACAAAAAGTATGTATTCTTGTGTAAAATGTTCTCAGAATTCCATTTTTGCAATTAGTTTTAGTATAGCTTGTAAGTGTAAATAGTTATAAGCTTATTTAAGTTAGATTAGGTTACTTCGTATATTAATGTTAGGAATTATAGCTTGTTAGGTGTCTTTTTGTTCAAAATTTTACGTAGTTTTCATTTCCGTTTTTAATTTTCAATTTCGATCATGTATAAGAAAGTTACGGCCAAATTTCCATTTGAGTCCAATTTGTAATTTAGATCCACCAATCATAGCCCTAGTTACTTTTGCAATATGGCTGGAAAAAAAATGAATTTTTGGTAACAACCAGAAACATATAAAAGGAAGCGCTCTTGAAATCAATCTCTCTCTAGAATTTGTTCAAAAGTGTAAAAGGTTAAAACAGTGTTGTGAAATTTGTGTAAAAAAAGTAAGTTCATAACCTAATTTAAATTCGTCAAGAAGTTATACTTTACGAAGAATAGATACGAGAGCACTTGTTTTTATATCGACGGTTTAAAATAAATAATTCGGTCTCCGATACCTGTCGTTTTCGGAAAATATTTTTGTTCGTGTTAATTTGTGTCACGATTTTGTAAAGATTTGCTTTTGTGTTATCCAATTTAAATTAATTCCGTTTTACCAAATTAAAACCCATTTTATTTGGTTAATGCTGTTTTATTTCTTCGGACAATTTCTTTTAAACAAAATTTTAATCGGTAGCTAAAAATAAAAGTGTTCATCAACAAAAATTTTGAATAATTAAACATTTTCTTAAAACGATATCACTCATTAAGCTTTAAAATTATTTAAATAAAAAGCTACCTAAATAAAACAAGTGGTTGGAGTTAGCCGATTTTGGAGAAAACATCTTTAAGTTTGGAAGTTGGTGTCTTCGACAACCGAGAATCGAGTTAGCAGTATTGGAGATGGTAACAACTGTAATCGAATGGACATTGCCTACATCCAGTTGGAGTTATCCGAAGACATCAATCTACCGTGAGGACAGTATATGTGAGTCACAAACTTTAATAACCCTACTTATTGTGGACATTCATTGATAATTTCCTGCAAATTTATATTTGTTACATATATGTTTTTGGTTAAGAATTTTAAATATTTACTTGTGTAAACACCTGTAAAGGTGTTTATTTATTTTCCTTTTCAAAATTTTCATTTTGGATTTAAACTTTAATTTTCTAAATTATTTATTTGACATCTTTGACAGTTGTTAATTTCACTTAAGTTCATTACGACGCATGCGTTGATAGCAAATTACATACAGAATAATTTTTATACTTTCAATTCATTTATAAAAAGGGTATTACATATACACATTTCCAGATTCAATGTTTAACTTCAAACTAAATTCCCTGAACTCTATCCCCATTTGAGATCTGAGCTAGTCCGGTGCACAAAATAAATAAAATTAAAATATTACAACAATCATATTATTAACACTAAAATTTAAAATTTTCTCAAACTTTAATATTATTTTTATTCCTCATAAACTTATAAGTCGCCATCAAATATATATATATATATATATATATATATATATATATATATATATATATAATATATATATATACATTAAGTGTCCCAGATAACATTTCCAGCATGGGGATCTCGCTTATTATAAAAGATACAGATTTGGTTAAATTAGATGAATTACTCCTAAGGATTAATGAAATTATAGGACACTCTCCAATTTCCAAATTTCCATGTATTTTAAGACTTATGGCAAGAAAAAGAAACATGTCAAATTTCTTTTTCTTGTAATATCTTTTTTGTTATATTAGATATATAGATTTTATTTGCACTTTCTTAAGATATTTTTTATGCAGAATTTAAATATCAATTTGGATTTTTTTTTGCACTTTCTATATTGTAGTTACAACCCCTAAATTAAAATTTTCTTATGGAACGACAAGTCGGCTTTGAAATAATTGATCGTGTTTTTTTATCCTCTTTACAATGATATAGCACATGTACTATCTATTTTTAAAAACAACAAAGAAAATTTAAAAAAATGTATTTTATTAAAGACTCTAACAATAAGTAGGCCGTGAAACATGAGAAAACCATAAATAATAGATAACAACAAGAGTTAAGCAAGTAATAGTATTGGAGATAATTATCCAATTATAAAAGATGTTCAAACAATTGACCATTCCGTTCTAAACATAATTGTGCCCTGCGTAGTGTCGACGTAATTGCTCTGCGTAGTTTTTGGCGTTTAATGCTACCAAATGCTGCAAGAACAGCTTCACGAAGATCTTCGGCATTCTCAAATGTTTGCACGTACACTCGATTTTTTACGTAGCCCCAAAGGAAAAAGTCCAAGGGCCTTAAGTCTGGAGATCTGGGTGGCCATAAAATCGGCCCTCGATTACCAATCCATGAATTTGGAAACCGATTATTAAGATATTCGCTGATGATGTTTGAATTGTGGGATGGGGCGCCATCTTGTTGGAAGCAGATACTAATATTCTCAATCAGTGGTAAATCATCAAGTTTATTTTCTAAATCAGTTTGTAGTAAATTCAAATACCTTTCACTATTTAATGTTTCGTTAAAAAATATGGGGCCAATAAGTTTAGCGCCTAAAATGCCACACCAGACGTTAAAACCAAATCTCACTTGATGCCAACTTTCCTTAACAACGTGAGGATTTTCACGGTCCCAAAAGTGAACATTGTGTCGATTGAAAAGGCCATTATTTGTAAATTTACTTTCGTCAGACCACTAAATCGTAGCTGGAAAATTATCGTTATTCTCACATTGGCAAAATTGTAATCTTCTCCCCTGATCTCCATCTCTAGGTCCCTGCAGAATGGTGTAGTTATACGGATGATACCTGTGACGTTTTAAAATTCTTTGTGATGTAGTTTTCGAAATACCAGTGTTATGTTCAATTTCTCTAAGAAATGTTGAAGGATTTTCAATAACTGATTGTAATACATTTAGCTCTGCATCTTCATTCCGTAATTTCGGATTTCTAGTAGGTTTTGAAAATGAACCATATTCTTTTAAATTAATTACCAAATTTCTGTACGTACGAGCACTGGGCTGCCTTCTTTCAGGATACAGCCTCAAGTACATCCGTTCAGCTTCTAAACTGTTTTTATGAGACAAGATGTAACAACTCAACATATCAAACTTTTCAGTATTAGTAAACAAAGCCATGTTTGACACAAAAATATTCTGGAACGAATAATTTTTAAGTGACATTAAATTCGATTGTGTTTTTATGTTTCACGGCCTGCTTATTGTTAGAATCTTTAATAAAATACATTTTTTTAAATTTTCTTTGTTGTTTTTAAAAATAGATAATACATGTGCTATATCATCGTAAAGAGGATAAAAAAACACGATCAATTATTTCAAAGCTGACTTGTCGTTCCATAAGAAAAATTTAATTTAGGGGTTGAAACTAAAAAATAGAAAGTGCAAATAAAAATCCAAATTGATATTTAAATTCTGCATAAAAATATCTTAAGAAAGTGCAAATAAAATTTATATGTCTAATATAACAAAGATATTACAAGAAAAAGAAATTTGACATTTTTCTTTTCTTGCCATAAGTCTTAAAATACATGGAAATTTGGAAATTGAGAGTGTCCTATAATTTCACTAATCCTTAGAGTAATTCATCTAATTTAACCAAATCTGTATCTTTTATAATAAGCGAGATCCCATGCTGGAAATGTTATCTGGTGTATATATATATATATATAATATATATATATATATATATATATATATATATATATATATATATATATATATATATATAGTATATAGTGTAAATTTTAATGTAATTAGGTTAAGATAGATCTTAAATTTTTAAGTATAAATTGAAACGAAAGATTTATTAGGTCGAATAGGTGAATGATATGCGTAAATGTGAATTTATTCGAGTGAGCGTAGGTATGTTCTTTACTATTCTCTTTTTTTTTATTAAATGTACGGTACCAACTGTACAAGGTCAATGTTTTACGAAAATAAATCCAAGCAATGGCCAATCCTAAGATACCCGTATTAATTATTGTATTTACCACACAGGGGATGAGAGTACTCAGATCTCCATATAATGTGGGTGCTTAGACCACACTTATCTAAATTAACGATACAAAACCTAAATTAACGACCTTCCCTTTTTGATAAATACCAATTTTAATAATGTAAAATAATTTAATTTACCTGTGCTGCTTAGTTACAATAATTGCGACATCCTACATGCAGAACATTTTTATGTTTGTGTTTTAATACATTTTATACGTCAAATCTACAATGAATTAATATATATATATATATATATATATATATATATATATATATATATATATATATAACAAGATGTAAGATGGATGAATAATGATAACGATAAGTAAATGCGACAATTATGAAAGTGAGGTTATCCTAATTAAACATGAGATTTTATACAATTTTTTTTTTGTTTTTTTTTGTATGAAAAATGTTATGATTATAAAAGATTATTCGAAACATGAATTGGTTTATGAAGGTGATAATGAATACTTAATTCTAGATGAATGATCGGTAGGTGATTAATGTGATTACAGTGTGACGAAGTTGTAACATGAAGTACACGAGCTGATCACATATCGTGAAAAGTTACAATTTAAAGTAGCTTGACCTTGCAGCTGTTACTTGAAGCTAATATGGTTTTGTGTCTGTTCCTCTGAATGTAACACGATGATTTTCTCCAGATGTCGGCTGACTTCGTCCCGATGAAGTGATATAGATGGAATAGATGTCAAGAAGTAAGAATCGCAACGAAGGTAAATGGGAATGTAGATTTAAGATATAGTAGTTAGCAAGGAAAGAAAAGGAAAAGGATGTGAAGATGAAGGCAGAATACGTTGAAATTGAATTGAAGTAGAAATAAGTTCAAATATGAGTTTATGTATGTTTTAAAGTGTGATTTGAGGCCTTTACATTAGTGACATTTAAGTGTAGTGCTTTATTTTTTTATCTCCGATAAATCGAATTGTTTTGATTTAACCAATTAATCAATACTAATTTAAATGTTGTAGGTAGCCTAGATCCACAATTGATTTATTAAATATTAATTGCATACCACAACTAGCACAAATTTTAGAAGAAGAATCCTGCCATGAGAAAATTCTTGTCTAATCCAATTGTTATCCTTATCTCCCTTTTGGTACGCATGATAAATGATAAGAGTTTTGAAGAATTTGAAAAATATGAAAATTAGGATGGTAGACATCTATAGGAGCGATTAGGAAAGTTATGAATTGAACACTTACAGGGAACCTATCATAAATTAAACACGACACACAACACTAGCGGCTTAAACACCGAAACCTTCTGCTTGGGTGTAACGTCTGTACAATTACCCGCGGGAAAAGGTATACCGCATTTGTACACCAGTTTTAACGAGGAGTGCGGCAGACGCCGTGGCATTGTAACCATACGCAATAAAGATATTATGTGTTTACCGCGAGCATTGGTTGCCAGTAAATCGTGTGTAAATAAAATCCCTATCTATAATCGTTTTCTTGATAGAGAGGGTGTACAAAAAGAGCAGGCTATGCAACTGGTTCAAGAAGTAAATATGGTGATGCCAACAAACGGGTGTGGACTAGAAGAACTGCGACAATTTCCAAGGTATCTTGAAGGATACAAAGTAACCGTATATCTTTAATGGAAGCAAAGGCCGTGATGTCATGTTGCAGAATGACGGTGCAGGAAAGCGTCTTAATTTATTGTATTATGATGATCATTAACTGCAGTATTTACATGCGGTTATTATGGTGAAGAATGCCATACCCCTTTTGACCACAAGAATGATCATTGCTGTGGGGGTACGTGTGCTGCATCTTAACAATCACCCCCATGTCCAAAAGAGGGAGGAGTCAAAGTTAACTGTGAAGAATGTAATAGAACTTTGCGCGGTCAAAAATGTTTGATAATCACAAGACATACAATGCTTGTGCTCACATTAGTCCATGTGAAAAATGTTTTGCTATATATCACAACACCAGGAAGCATATTTGCGAAGAGGTCATTTGTAAAACATGTAACAGCCACGTAGGTAGAGATCATCTGTGTTATAAGAATATCGCTAAAGGATTGCCGAAAATGGCAAACTCAGTTTGTTTTTTGACTTGGAAATCGTGCAGGAGAAAAGGATGAAAGACGGTTCGCTCCTACACCAACCTAAGCTCTATGAAAAAAAATGTATTTTTGTCAAAAGTGTGGTTTTCGGCAAAAAATACTGACGGAAAACATAATATCGGTATTTATAGGACACATTTGAAAAATAAGAAAAGCATTCACAAACGTTATCGTATTACTTATAATGGCGGCGGTTTCGATCATCAGTTTATTTTAAATCATATATTAACACAGACTCCTGAACTGATAATGTGCGGTACAAAATTGATTTGTATGTATCTAGGAAGTGTTAGGCTTCTAGATTCGGTAAACTACTTTCCGATGGCTTTTAGCAAATTACCGAAGGTGTTCGGCTTAACGGAGCTAAAGAATGGTTATTTCCCACACTTGCTTAACACGACAGGGAATCAAAACTATACCGATCCAATTCCACCCATAGAAACTTTCGACTCATGTAACCTCAGGTGTAACGAGAGAGAAGCATTGTTAGCGTGGCATGCGGAAAAGGTAGCTGAAAAGTATGTATTTGACTTTCAGAAGGAGTTTATAAAATATTGTGTATCGGATGTTGACTTATTAGCACAGTCTTGCCTTAAACTTCGACCACTGATGATAAAGGAGGGAAACGTCTGTCCGTTTACCGAAAGCGTCATGTTACCGGGAGCATGTAATAAACTATTCCGACGCACATTTTTAAAACCAAACACTATTGGACTAATACCAAAAAGTGGTTACAGACAACGTGACAGCCAATCGATCGTTGCTACACGCTGGCTGTTGGTTGAAAAACGAGATCGTCAAATTAATATAATACATTCGGCTAAACAGAAAGAAGCCAGACTTGGAGGTGTAAAAGTTGATGGATTCTGTGCCAAAACTAATCAGGGATTTGAATTCCACGGGTGTTATTATCATGGTTGCCCTAAATGTCTCAAGCACAGGCGAAACATACCTTTACAAGATAATAAATCGGAGACGCTCTAGTATCGTTATGAAGTTACTATAGCAAAATCAAATAGAATAAAGGAGTTGGGATATACAGTTATCGAGATGAGTGTGAGTTCCGAGAACTGATGACGGATAAAACTTTAATTATACAGAAACGCACCCAATAATTGCATATTTACCGCTAAATCCTAGAGATGCGTTTTATGGTGGTCGAACCGGAAACGCAAATTCCTTTTATAAAGCAAACGAAGGTGAACGAATAAATTATGTTGATTTTACGTCCCTATACCTTTATGTTAATAAGTACAGTAAATATCCCTTTGGTGACCTCACCGTACATATTGGTGAAGAATTATGAGGGTCCCTTGCTTGCACTTGAATATTATTTTGCAGATCAAATGCCGGGGAAAGATCGGCAAAAACTTTTAGATTGGCACGCGACTGAGATCCAAAGTAATTATGTTTTTATGATAAGTGGAGAGATTGTGAAGTATTGTCTGATGGATGTTAAGATCCTCGTTAAAGGTTGCATTAGTTTCTGGTCGACCTTCACGGCCGAAATAAAGTCGACCCGTTTGAGGGGTCAATCACAATTGCTAGTACTCGCAAGTGTTTCGTAGACTTTTCCTCAAAGAGAACACAGTTGGGCTCATCACGAAAGGCGGCTAGAGACGTGCCGACAAACAATCAAAAGTCGCAATGCAGTGGTTACGCTGGGTGGAACATTCACAACAAGTGACCATACAACATGCCGGAAAAGTTCGTGAGTTTAGAACACCTGAAGGTGTTAAGGTTGACGGTTATTGTTCGATTCAAATACCGCTTACGAGTTTCTGGGATGCTATTGGCACGGTTGCGAGGAGTGTTTCTCCAACCAAGCCAATATTGACCCAAAGCTGGATGCAAATAGAGCCATGTTTGTCGAAACGAAAACACGGCAGCACGATCTCAGTTTCTACGCAAGCGCGGTTATAATCTGGTGGAAATGCGTGAATGCGATTTTAAAAACTAATACAAATGAGTTACGAGTGTTTATACAGAATCTAGGCGGCCAAGATGACGAACCTTTAAATCCACGAGCCGCGTTTTACGGTGGTCGCATTAATGCTAGCAAACCCTACTATGAGTGTGACGGCATTTACGAGAAAATCATGTACTATGACGTGTGATCGTTATACCCTTATGTAAATAAATACTGCAAATATCCTGTAGGTGATCCGAAAATACACGTAGGTTTAGATTGTAATAATATTTCATTGGACATGGTGGAAGGTTTAGTCAAATGTCGAGAACTACCGCCTCCTACCATCTACCATCCTGTTTTGCCTCTAAAAATGCATGGGAAGTGGATGTTTTTGTTATACAAGACTTATGGCGCTGAGCTAATTGAAGGGGAATGTAGGCGTGGTGAATGCGGGCGCAGTTTCGTAGGAACGTTTGTAGCAAACGAGTTGCGTAAGGCTATCGCTGAAAACTATAAAGTTTTGGATGTTTTTGAGATTTGGGAGTATGAGGTAACCACATATGACAAAGCAACGAAACAGGGAGGACTGTTTAGTGGCTACATCGATAGTTTCCTGAAACTGAAGCAGGAATGTTCAGGATGGCCTAGTCATTGTACGTCAGAATCCGAGAAGTTGAACTACGTAAGGGAACTCTTTTTGGGGTAAGTTTGACCAAGGTGACAATTTTAACCCACAGCAGTAATGTATCTGAGCCTAAGGAATTTTTCAAATTGTTTACGGATCCTTTGGTACAGGTACAATCCAATACACCGATTAATGATATTGTGGTAATTGTAAATTGGGATAGACCGGAGAGTGAAGGTGAGGCTCTAAAAACTATTAATGTGTTCATAGCCGCGTACACAACTTCTCATGCACGTTCAGAGCTATATAGTTATCTGGAGAAGCTGGATCGTCGCGTTCTATATTATGATACAGACAGTGTCAAATTTGTGGCAAAACCCGATGACTGGAATCCAACTGGTGGAGACTTCCTTGGCCAGATGGCCGACGAGCTGGATGCGTACGGTGAGCTGAGTTTGTTAGTGCGGGACCGAAAAACTACAGTTATAATGTATTTTCAACCAGTGAACTGACAATTAAATCAGTGTGTAAAGTGAAGGATATTACTTTAAGCTATAAAAACTCTCGTGTTATAAACTTTGAATCGATGAAAGATATGGTGCTTAGCTCCTTTTTATATATAACGATAGGAAAATAGTTAGAGATAGGTAATGTATTAAGTAGGCACGAATCTAAACAGTATAGAATAAGTTACTCTAAACAGCGGAGGATTGAAAACTTTGACACTTTACCGTTTGGGTATACAGCATAAATAAAAAACAGATAAAAAGAAAAATTATTTATTTACAAACTCCATCTCATTGAGGATGAGCTCCAACTCTTAGTTTGTGTGTTTTCGTGTTTGCATGTTTTCGCGTTTGCGTGTTTTCGCTTTTGTGAGTTTGCGTGTTTTGCACGTGTTTCTGTATTCTTGTTTACGCCTGCGTCCGTGTTTGTAGATGTGTCTCTGTTTGCACCTGTGTGTGTATGTACCTGTGATTGTGCTTGTGCTGGTGTTTGTGCGTGTACTTGTGCTTGTGCATATAGTGAGTGAGTTATAAAGAAGATCCCAATTATCATTATTAATACTGAAACAAGACAGTCAATTATTAAACAATAACGTACTTCGTGCATTTAATAGAGAATTCAAACAATTTTTACACTACTAAAAGGAATACACAATGACACGTAAAACAATCTATAATACATATGTGTAACCGTTTAATTAGCGTATTAATGCATTATATTTTCTGGTTAAACCTTGTATATATAATTTTAATAGTCGACCTTTAATATTTACTTTTAATTGATAACACTATTAAAAGGAGCACACAATGAAAAGTAAATAATCTATAATACATGTGTGTAATCATTTATACATATGTGCAACAATTCAATAGTGTTATCAATTATCAATTAAAAGTAAATATAGAAGGTCGACGGTTAAAATTATATGTACAGGTTGTCCCATTTTGGTTGTCCTCGCAGGGTATCTCAGTTATTAGCAAAGATACAGAGATGCGGTTTTCGCAAACGTTGGCTATTTTTTTGTGAAACGAAAGATGACACAAACATAATTACTCTAGCTCTTCTCATTTTTGAGATACAGGGCGTTTTTGAAAAAGTTGCATTTTGAGACAGCCCCCGTATCTCAGCTATACGATAACTTATAGAAAAAGTGAAAAGTGTTCTTTATATAATTTTTCCGTAGAATGCAGTGCTGTTTTCAGAATGAGTATACGGGGTCAGGTCAAAAGTTATCGGGATCAACTTCATTTTTTAAATGGGACACCCTGTCTATTTTCTCATAATTAAATTTTCCTTGTTCTAAGCATTTCAAATATGTATAGCATTCATCATTTTTTTATACAAATAGCGCAGTATTTCAAATTATTAACTGGATTTGTTAGTGGCCTTTGGTACTGCAATTGTTTTACCATGGCAACTTCATTTTTGACATTTGTCAATATTTGCAAATTTGTTGATTGTTGAGATCCTTATTGTTAGTAAAGTTTTCAATATTCTTTTCGTTATTTTGAATTTTTACAAAGTTTCAAACCATGGCGTATAATTTAGGGTACGAGAACTATGAGAAATTAGATATAATTGGGGTTTATTACCAAACAAATTTTAATGCAGAGCAAGCGAAGGAAATATATTTTGAAAGGTATTTATATTTACTGGAATGTTAGTCATCATTTGAGTTAAATAAAATGTGAATATTATAGATTTCCGGAAAGAAGGCAACCGTGTAACAAAACATTCATTAGGTTAAAACAAAATTTGGAAAATCACGGATCGTTTGAAAGGCCACGCGCCAAAACATATAGAAAAGAAAACGAAGAAAATAATGAAATAAATGTCCTTGCAGAGGTCACTGTTAACGAAAATTATACGTCTTGCAGAAAAATAGAAGAATCGGTGGGCATTTCAAAAACGAAAGTATCAAAAATATTTAAAAAATACCATTATAAACCATATATACCTCAAGTCATCTACCACTTGCATCCGGGTGATGCTCAATTGCGTATCGATTTCTGTAGATGGTATATTCAGAAAAGTGAAGAAAATGGCAATTTTGGTCGTTTAGTTATATGGTCGGATGAAAGCCATATAAGCTCCGCCGGAATTTACAATCGTGCAACGAATCGTTTCTGGTCTAACGAAAATCGGCATGTTACCGTGATCCGTCAGCAGCAAGGCAGGTTTGGGTTCAATGTGTCCTGTTTCATTTTAGGAGGCAGATTAACATTTTACCTGTTTGAAGGCAATTTGAACCATCAACGATATTTGGAAATTTTGGACATTTGCCTTCCAGAATTGATTGATGATATTCCGTTAGCCCAGCTAAGAGAGGTTTATTTTCACCAAGACGGGGCACCTTGCCACAATGCAAGACTAGTAAGAGATTACCTCAATACAATGTTTCAAAACCATTGGATTGGTAACAATGGACCAGTTAATTGGCCAGCAAGGTCCCCAGACCTATCAATTTTAGATTTTTTTTTGTGGGGCTACCTTAAAAATAAAATTCATCAAAGACAGTATGAAACTCAAGAAGCTTTGATGAATGCTACAAGAGAAGCCTTTGAAGAACTACGTTTAAGACCCTATTTTTATTAAGATCCATTCAAGAAATTCTTCGGAGATGTAGGATTTGTCTTGACCATAATGGTCAGCAAATTGAGCAATATTTATAAAATTTTAATTCTTCTTATTTTCGTTTGTCTCTAAATTTATAAATAAATACATCCAATATTTATATGAGTTTCAAATCAACAATTCTGGAAATAAAATAAATTATTTTGCCGAAATTTGTATCTTCTTCAATGACATATAATTACATAATGATGATATTCTATATTAGGCACAAAAAAAAACAATAGAAGATTACGAATTCAAAGCCTACTAAGAAATTCAGTTAATAATACAAAATGCCACGCTATTTATCAAAATAAGTGATAATTGTTATATATATTTGAAGTGCTTAGAACAAGAGAAATTTAATTATGAGAAAATAGACAGGGTGTCCCATTTAAAAAAATTAAGTTGATCCGATAACTTTTGACCTGACCCCGTATACTCATTTTGAAAACAGCACTGCATTCTACGGAAAAAATTATATAAAGAACACTTTTCACTTTTTCTATAAGTTATCGTATAGCTGAGATATTGGGGCTGTCTCAAAATGCAACTTTTTCAAAAACGCCCTGTATCTCAAAAATGAGAAGAGCTAGAGTAATTATGTTTGTGTCATCTTTCGTTTCACAAAAAAGTAGCCAACGTTCGCGAAAACCGCATCTCTGTATCTTTGCTAATAACTGAGATACCCTGCGAGGACAACCAAAATGGGACAACCTGTACAAGGTTTAAGAAAACTATTTAGGTAACTTAATTGCACATCTATTTTAAAGTAATCTTTGTATACAATATAAATGATAAAGGTGGCTTCGAGGTGAAATCGTTTTAATTATATATATATATATATATATATATATATATATATATATATAAGGTCACAACCCTCAAGCGAAAATTAAAAGAAATGTTATAGTTTTAATAACAATTATGCAATCTCTTTTATAATAATAAATGCGTTACGAAAAATAAACCACATTGTAAACACAAAAACATTTATCCCCGGCAGAATAATAATTAAACTTCATGTTAGATAGACATAAACATTTAGTTCACTTTAAAAAATACCAAAGCCATCTATTTCTATCAATAATACGGTTTAATCATTATTATTCATATTTAATTTTTGGTCTTACGCTATCTATATCTGCCTTACGAGACTAGGGTCTCTTATTAGGATACAAATTCAAATCAGGTCCGAGAACAAGTTCCTTTATTTGTCTTACAAGTTAGAATTAGAAAAATTCAAATTTCCAGCACAAGGCCACGTCCAGGGTCAACTTCAAGGCCTGGTGCGAGGTTAACCTCAGTGTCACCCCCTAACTCAAACTCGAGGTTAATCTCAAGGTCCAATTACGTCCTCCACGTGGGCGTCAAGGTCAAACTAAGGTCAGCCACGGGTGTGGCCTTGGGAATTTCCAAGGTCAACTGACGTTACAAAAAACAAAATGGCAGCCAAGGTGCCGTCCTTGTACGAATAGTCCTAGAAGAAGATGAACCAGTCCCAATTACATCTACACTTACAAAAAGATCGGCTGATCACAATGTACACACAAGCAACACGATTAAACCCTATCGCATAAACTCCACGAAGAGATGCTTTTCCTTAGATGGTTCATCACATCCGTATGGATTTAAAAAACGCATGTTAGATAATTTCACATAATAAAAAATGTAAACTTGTAAATGAAGAATGATTTTCAATTATTCTTTTGTTCCGCATATGTATCTTATTATGTAAATATGTATGTAACTATTCTCTATGTTGCAAGTATAGCTTTCTGCTTGTACCCAAGGAAATAATACTTCAGTTATATATTAAAAATGCAATACAACTATTTTTTACGAATAAACACCTACCATAGGTTGTTATGTTTTCTTTACTTACACCACATACCTGCACCCGCGAGAGGTGTATGAAAGTACTAAAAAACCTAATATGAATAACACTCTAAAGTCGGTTTGGTAGATATTGTTAGGCTATCGGTCGTGCGGATGGTTTTTAAACCTATTATCGATGGTTCGAATCTACGTATTCCAATTTTTGTTGTATTGACTGGGCGGCGTGTACGCGACTTCTATCGGTACGTACGATGTGCGACTGCGTACACCAGAAGACCAAAATTATCTGACGCTTCCGCAATTATCGTTAATACACACACCGCGAAATGCAGCATGGATCTCGGTTTTCAGAATCTCCCTCACCCGCTGTCTGAAGTGACTCACTAAGTAATGGTATGCCGAGCGGCATAAATCAAAGAAACAAAAATCCCATGCTCTTCAAAATGTTCCCAAACCTAATAATCAAGAGCGGTGTCGACAAACATCAAAGGAGTTGGCCCGTGCCAATTGCCAAAATATAGTTCTCACGATCCGTAAAACGTTCCCACGCTCCTCAAAATTATCCCACGGTTTTGCCGCAATGGTTGAGTCATGTAACTTTACAGCGAGAACGTTCAATATCTTTTTACTATTTTAATAAAAGCTTTAACGTAACGATTGATGAGAATTTCTTTATTAGAGTATTTGAAACTTTGAGTTTTTTTAATATAATTTCATTTCCAGAGATATTTTGAAATATAACGTAACGAAAATATAAAGATCGTTGACGATCAGTTGGTTTATTAGCACGTCGTTTTATTGCGAGTACGTGCAAAATATTTTCGTTTTATAGGAAACGTCGTACCGGCCGTTAATTCACTGATACATCTGGATTTGCAACAAAAGGTAAGCAAGTTTTTTTGTTTGTTTGGAACTAGCTGTGATTTATCGCATTTAAGTATTACGACCCCTATATTGACATTCATAAACATTCGATCGGGTTTTGTTTATTTTTGGTGTGACGTATATTCAGTTTAAATTTAATAATTAATTACCGAGTTGTCCAGTTATTTCTTTTGTTAAATTGAGCTAATAATTTTTGTGGCGGTTTATACCGAAAATGTATAATGAATTTTGAGTTTAGTTGTCGCAATTTTTGGTGCTTTTAAATGAAGCTTAAAATTTTTTTTTAAGTGTAGGTGAGCTTTGAGTAGATATTGTTGAAGTAGAATTTCAGATAAGGTGAGTGTTATGTCTTGGAGTGAACATTATGGTTTCCTGCCAATATTTTTAGATATAGTTCATGAGGTTTTTCCAGCTATAAATTTATTTAACGGGTGGCGACTTTGTGACATATTTTTCCAGATTAGTGATTGACCCTTATTGTGTTTTACGTATTACAAGCTACTGCGATTATCACGGATGGTTCTTCATGGGATATATCACAAAATAAAATGAATATCTATCTTTATAAAACTAATATTTAGATAAAATTAAACAGGTTGTATTTCAAAATTGATAAAACTATATACTTAAGTTTTGGAAATTATAGTGACAAGAGTACCAGGTGAAAATTAACTGAATATTAAAACTGACAATGTGAAATTAAATAGTGTTAAGCAATGTAAATATCTGGCCATTTTTTTAATGTGAACTTGAAATGGGACAAACATATTGAATAGGTAGATTCTCACAAAAACAAAACATCTTGTTCATGTTTTTTATAAAGTGGCCAAAACTATGTTAGTAGAAGTGTTGAGAATTATTTATTTCGTATTTTTTCACAGTATAATTAACTACGGTAATATTGTATGGGGTGGGGCAAAGAGTAATCAGTTGGGATTGTTACAGGCACAACACAATACGCTACTTAAGATAATAAATAAAAATAAATTTGAAATAAAACAGTATCCACTTAATTTAGAACAAATGTTTAGACTCGAGTCACTTCATTTTCACTATGATACATTAAGTCGCAAATTATACTGAGTCTAGCAGTGGAACAAGATATGTCTATAAAATTGTCTAAATTTTCTAAAACTGTGAGTTATAAAAATAACATTAAGGCGATCAAAACCTTCAATTTATAACAGAACTCAAAGATTTAAATATTTGTAAAGAAAAGAGTAAGAAAATATTTATGGATTATTAACAATACCTAGTTAATTTGTATAATATGTAACTGAAATGTGAAAGCATTATTTATATATACCTAGTAACTATTTTGCAATGTGTCAATTTAGTTTTAAGTTGTTATTTTATTTAAGTCGACAAGTACACATACAGGGTTATTACCCTCTGTGTTTGTTACCATATTAATTGTACTTAATATTATAAACATATTTTACTGGTCAAATAAAAGTTATATTGTCGTAAGATAACATTGTTCACATTTATAATTAACACTATGATTGTGTATTGAACTGTGATGTATTAAATTAGATTTCCATTTTGTCATAAATTCACATTTTTCACAATTTTATTTTGCTCTTGAATAGTGCTTTACCATATGGGCCTTTAAATACTTTTTCATATTTTTTGTAGAATACTCACTTTCTTCACAATTATATGTAATACTAGCATTATGTATTAAAGTATTTTATGTTAAATTCTTTTTCCTTTTTGTCGTAAAATCGCATTGCTCACAATTGTATTTAGCTTTCGAAGAGTGTTTTATTATAAGGTTTACTAAAAACCTTTTCACATTTGTAGAATACTCACACTGGTCACATTTATAATCAACACTATCAGTGTGTATTAAACTATACTGTTTTAAAGTAGCTTTCAATTTTGTCATAAAATCACATTGTTCACATTTATAGTTAATACTATCATTGTGTTTTAAACTGTGCTTTATTAAAGAATCTTTCCATTTTGTTGTAAAATGACATTATTCACATATATAAATAACACCATCATTGTATTTTAAACTATGCTTTATTCAATAATCTTTCCATTTTGTTGTAAAATTGCATCGTTCACATTTATAATAATTAGCATTAACATTGGGTCATTGATGATTTTTTACTCAATGATTGTGTTTGACACTATGCTGTTTGAAATTAGCTTTCCATTTTATTGTAATTTTACATTGTTCACATTTATAATTAAAATTATCATTGTGTTTTAAACTATGGTTTATTAAATGATCTTCTGTATTGTCGTAAAATCACATTGCTCATAATTCTATTTAGCTTTCGAAGAGTGTTTTACTATATACCGTTTCACATTGGTAGAATACTCACACTTGTTGCATTTATAATCACCATCATCAGTGTGTATTAAATTATGCTTTAGAGATTCTTTCCGTTTTGTTGTAAAATGACATTGTTCACATTTATAATTAACACTATCATTGTGTTTGAAACTATGCCGTATTAAATGACCTTTCCGTGTTGTCGTAAAATCACATTGTTCACATTTATAGTTAATACCATCATTGTGTTTTAAACTATGCTTTATTAAAGATTCTATCCATTTTGTTGTAAAATGACATTGTTCACATTTATAACTAATACTATCATTGTGTTTTATTTAAACTGTGCTGTATTAAATGACGTTTCAGTTTTGTCGCATAATCACATTGTTCACATTATAATTAACACTATCATTGTGTTTTAAACTATGCTGTATTAAATTACATTTCCATTCTGTCATATAATAACATTGTTCACATTTATAATTAACACTATCACTGTGTTTTAAACTATGCTTTATTAAATAATCTTTCCGTATTGTTGTAAAATCACATTGTTCACATTTATAGTTAATACCATCATTGTGTTTAAAACTATGCTTGATTAAAAATTCTTTCCATTTTGTTGTAAAATGACATTGTTCACATTTATAATTAACACTACCATTGTGTTTTAAACTATGCTGTTTCCAAGAAGCTTTCCATTTTGTTGTAAAATGACATTGTTCATATTTATAGTTAATACTATCATTGTATTTTACACTATGCTTTATTAAATGATCTTTCCGTATTGTCGTAAAATCACATTGCTCATAATTGTATTTAGCTTTCACGAAGAGTGTTTTACTATATGCACTACTAAATACCGTTTCACATTTGTAGAATATTCACACAGGTTACATTTATAATCAACACTATCGGTGTGTATTAAACTATGCTGTGTCCAAGAAGCTTTCAATTTAGTCGTAAAATCACGTTCACATTTATAGTTAATACTATCATTGTGTTTTAAACTACGGTTTATTAAATGATCTTCTGTATTGTCGTAAAATCACATTGCTCACAATTCTATTTAGCTTTCAAAGAGTGTTTTACTATATCGCTTACTAAATACCGTTTCACATTGGTAGAATACTCACACTTGTCACATTTATAATCACCATCTTCAGTGTGTATTAAATTATGCTTTATTAAAGATTCTTTCCGTTTTGTTGTAAAATGACATTGTTCACATTTATAATTAACACTATCATTGTGTTTGAAACTATGCCGTATTAATTGACCTTTCCGTGTTGTCGTAAAATCACATTGTTCACATTTATAGTTAATACCATCATTGTGTTTTAAACTATGCTTTATTAAAGATTCTATCCATTTTGTTGTAAAATGACAATGTTCACATTTATAATTAACACTATCATTGTGTATTAAACTATGCTGTTTCAAAGAAGCTTTCCATTTTGTTGTAAAATGACATTGTTCACATTTATAGATAATACTATCAATGTGTTTTAAACTATGCTTTATAAAAGAATCTTTCCAATTTGTTGTAAAATGGCATTGTTCACATTTATAACTAGCACTATCATTGTGTTTTAAACTGTGCCGTATTAAATGACGTTTCTGTTTTGTGGCATAATCACATTGTTCACATTTATAATTATCACCATCATTATGTTTTAAACTATGCTGTATTAAATTACATTTCCATTCTGTCGTATAATCACATTGTTCACATTTATAATTAACACTATCATTGTGTTTTAAACTATGCTTTATTAAATGATCTTTCCGTATTGTTGTAAAATCACATTGTTCACATTTATAGTTAATACCATCATTGTGTTTAAAACTATGCTTGATTAAAGATTCTTTCCATTTTGTTGTAAAATGACATTGTTCACATTTATAATTAACACTATCATTGTGTTTTAAACTATGCTGTTTCAATGAAGCTTTCCATTTTGTTGTAAAATGACATTGTTCACATTTATAGTTAATACTATCATTGTGTTTGATACTATGCTTTATTAAGCGATCTTTCCGTATTGTCGTAAAATCACATTGCTCATAACTGTATTTAGCTTCCGAAGAGTGTTTTACTATATGCGTTACTAAATACCGTTTCACATTTGTAGAATATTCACACAGGTCACATTTATAATCAACACTATCGGTGTGTATTAAACTATGCTGTTTCCAAGAAGCTTTCAATTTTGTCGTAAAATCACATTGTTCACATTTATAGTTAATACTATCATTGTGTTTTAAACTATGCTTTGTTAAAGAATCTTTCCATTTTGTTGTAAAATGACATTGTTCACATTTATAATTAACACTATCATTGTGTTTTAAACTATGCTTTATTAAATAATCTTTCCATTTTGTTGTAAAATTACATTGTTCACATTTATAATAATTAACATTATCATTGTGTTTGAAACTATGCTGTTTGAAATTAGCTTTCCATTTTGTTTTAAATTCACATCGTTCACATTTATAATTAACATTATCATTGTGTTTTAAACTATGATTTATTAAATTACCTTTCCATTTTGTTGTAAATTCACATCGTTCACATTTATAATTAACATTATCATTGTGTTTTAAACTATGCTTTAGTAAATTACCTTTCCATTTTGTTGTAAAATGGCATTGTTCACATTTATAATCAACAGTATCATTGTGTTTTATTAAACTGTGCTTTATTAAACTAGCTTTATATTGTGTTAAAAAATGACACTGTTCACATTTATAATTAATATTGTGTTTTAAACTAAGCCGTTTAAAATTTTTTTTTGATTTTGTCACATTATCACGTTTGTGTTTTAAAGTGTGATTTTTTAAATTGTATTTTACTTTTGTGTTTGTTGAACACTCAGCCTGATTATATGCAGGTACTATATTTATAGCGTGTTGAACACTACTTTGTCTTATGTTACCTACTTCACTTGCTCCCACATTTTCTTCTTTTATTATAACATTTATGTTATCTACTTCACCTGTGCTGATAGTTTCTTCTTTTATTATATTATTTAGAACAAAATGTTGATTAGTTAAAACCAAATGTATTGGTCCTTCCTCGTTAGGTTCAAGTTTAACAAGTTTTATATCAATCTCAGAAGACATCTAGAAGCGCTTATATTGGATAGGCTTGGTTCATGTAAATGGAGCAATAGACATGTATATACGATGATGTAACGGTATTACAGTAGAGATTTCAAAAGATACTATACACAGATAACTAACACTTACAGATACTGTACGGCCATATTACCACTTGGTTACAAACATAATAACGCCACGTTACGGATGGTAGCTGCAACAATTTCATAATGCGAAAAGGCGGGATATTTAAATGAATGATTTTTGTAAAATATGTATATATTTTACCAGTAAAATAAAATGATTGTATACCAACTGCAACGGGCGTAGCACCCTTAGATACTACTTTTGTTTATTTAACCCGCTCCAAAGAATAAGATTGAGTTCTTTTAAACTCTTTTATAATTCCAACATTTTTGAATAAAATTTAATACCTGAGATGATTATTTTTTATTACGTTTTATTATAACTGAATAGGTTCATTTTACAAAGATATCAATTACTATTTTTACTTTGCTTGCCATTTAATTTTGGTTTGCGTAAATGAATTTTAAGCTTTATGTTCACTAACTCTTTTCTTAATTGGTTGCAACGGCTAGCTCAAGTTAATATAAAGAACCGATTTCTGTTATTATTGCCCAAAATTATGCTCATTTTGATTTATTTATTTATTTGGAATCCTATTGAGTTCAACTCTTGCCTGCATTTATATATTCAATAATTGTGTAAGCTTGTAATGTTAATAATCTTTAGCAATAAATGTAAATCAAATGTTATACTTTATAATCATTTAATTAAATTCCAAATCTGAACGAAAATGCATCAATGTGCTGTTTACAAATATTCATAAAACCAAACCTAAATCTACAATAATCTTAAAACTAACATATAACAAATAAAATATTTATCAGAATCAAACGATTGTTCTCGTTTAATTGTGATAATCAAAAGTTTTATTTATTAACACAAACAAAAAAGGTTCTTACTTATTTTTGTTGCAACTGATGATGTAATGCTGGCGTTTCTTTGACCGATGATAAGGGGGCCTCAAATAGGTTAGAGCCTGCTTTTCCGATGTGTCACCTACTGGCACCCTATTGTTGTCCTTATCTTTCCTTATACCTTTGTGTAGCTGAATACGCTTCCAATTTTCTTTCATCAATTACAGTAAATATTTGTTCGATATGTTTCCACTATTCAGTTTTTACTTAATTGTTCAACTACAAATAACCTACGCAACAAATGCAAGCTATTTAAAACCGCTAATGTTCCCTTTTACACAACAACATATTCGAGTTATTGTCCTTTATACTTCGATTTCCCAATTTGGGTAGATTATTGTCTATTATATTTATTCTTCACTATTTAAGCACAATTGATTACGGTTCTGAGACATACAATGTCAGGGTATTTTGAACACCCTGTATACGTAGTGGGTAATTTTGTTTGTAGTTTTATTCACTTAGTTAGATTCCGTATATATTTTTTTTGTTGTTTAAGAGCTTACTGTAGATAATAAATTTGTTTAATATGTGTAGCGACCTTTAGGAAAGGTGTGTGGCGAGCTTTAGTTTTTTTTGTTTGTGAATTATTATTCCGTAATTTGGTTGTTTTCCGTATTATTCCCCGTTTGTTGAATATTGAGTAGCGTATTATTTGTATATAGTTGTATATAAGTTTAATTAAGGTTTATTTCGTTTGATTGCCGTAAAATTTAATGGAAAGTTTTGTAAAGATAAGAAATTTATAGAAAGAGTGTATTATATGTATATGATGTCATATTGGCGACATAAAGTCGCTTAGTTATAGTAGTTCAGATTAATATTGAGTATGTTGGTTTTGAATCATAGAGGAAGAATGTGGGACTAATTGCTTGTACTTTAACGAAAATATAGAGATGTTTTTCACGATAATTTTGCTGACGTTTAAAAATTTTAAAAACTAGCGAGCCCTGACGGATGGAAACGAAGCTTGTGTTTGGGATACCTTATCTTCTCCTTCCGTTTTTTTAATTGGTGGAATTAAATTAGATAAGATTTTTTATGAGTAGTGGGATTAAAAAATCCAAGATGGATTTTTGGTAATAATTTAGATGATTCTGAAACTGATCGTGCTCTCGAGTAGTAGTACGGTGCCGTTTTGTTGTTACGCTTTAAGGGGTGGTTTAGAACGTTGATATTTTGGACCTTGTGGTGTTTAACGAACGTATTTTTTTGTGTAGTAAGGATAGTTAAGCTACTTCTGAAGAAGACCTGTAAAGGGATTTTATTAAAACTGTTCATCACCAAAGGATTATACCTAGTGCCGATTTCGATCTTACGTAAAGTTACCTAGAGGACATCGTCGTGTTGTATTAGTGCTTCAGTGACCTCTTTGGTTTTTGTCGCTTTTGCGGATTCTTTTTTTAAAATCAACGTTTTTGCAGTGCCACTTATTTATCGTACAAAGCGTGTTTAAAGATAAAGAAACTTTCGCAATATATTAAAATTATAGTTATTTAAATCAAGTTATTAACCTTTTGGATTGTTAATGTGAATAAAACTATTTAAAAGATTAAAGTCAACAAGCAAATTGAGTGCACAAATTAGTATTTTAAAAAAAGTTTTTTAATTAATGCAGTAACATTTTAACGAGTTTAAATCAAGGAATCGTTTGTGTATAAAAGAACAATAGTCAACATTTTATTCATCATTTTGTCAGAGCAGGAATATTTTATTTCCGTCATAGCAGTCATTGGTCATCATTTTCCATATATTGTAACACAGGAGAGGTGTAATTCTAGACCGTAAGGTAATATAATATTGTGTTTTTATTGAATATTTCAAGATTTTTGTGTTTCGAATTATTTTTTTTGTGTTAACGAAGGTTTGAAAGCGGTGTCGTATTTTTTTGTTAAATTAATAAGTTGTTGTTGTTTTAACTTTATTCAGTGTAAATTAATTATAGTTCTGACGCTCCGCCTTCACACTTTGTTATTTATTTTAGTATTAAAGGGCAATTGACCTTGTAGTAGTGTGGGTATATAATCCACGAAATATATATTTAGGTTAAAACCAGTTAGAACGGCGTTAAGCAGCATTCTGATCAGACATTCTGTCGCCTTTTAAGTTTTTTTTTTGGTTTATACGCATTATCGTATGTTTATATTTATCCTTTTTTTATGTTATTATAGTTTTGTTAGATTTTATAAATGTGTTTTAATTTCTATGGAAACCCTTTTGTGTTGCATAAAAGTTTTTTGCAAATTGCAAGGTTACCGGAAAATTAGAAGTGTAAAATTTTAACGTAACGAAGTTAGTTTTTTTTTATTATTGAGTAATAGCGTTGTTAATGTTTAGTGTTTTATTTGATTTTTAGTGGAGTATTAATTCATTTAGAGTGCATTTCATAGCTTGTTTCTTGTTTTGTTTTTATTATTATTTAATGCTTAATTATTTACACATTATTTAAGGTGTAGTAAAGTAACGTAGCTTTTATTAAGTGAGTATCACGCTTTTATTTGACAGGCGTGAAGTGCTTTTGAAGCCCTATTTCAGGTGGTTTACTGAGTTGCTGTCCAGCACACCTGGGATTGATTGCGGATAGGTAAGCGTATGTTTTTTGTATGTTTAGACACGCTATGTACTCGTAATTTTGGCACGACAACCCTTATTTTGACTACCAAACATTCTGGCGCCCTTAACCGAACCGATTACGTCTCCATCCCCTATTTTGACTTACGTACGATTTACTATTCTGGATGTGCAAAATTTAGCAACATCATACCCACACCCATACGCTGGCTAGTTGGGGCAAAAAGGCCAATTTATCTGTAATCCCGTTCTACCACCCGTTTATACCGTTACAACAAAACACTTATTATATCAAGTTTTTTTATTTTAATAAGTAAGGTAATTTTATACTTCTTCCCTATCACCGTTAATTAACACTTATTTATAATTTTAACACTTTATAAGGCAGCGTGACTATACAATGGTGCTTAGACTGCGAATTCTAATCGCTTATTTTTATGCGACCCTTTTTGTTCGCTTACTTATTGCGATTTCTGTGATCGCTCACTGCATGCGGCTGTTTTAAAAACTACACATCATTATTATGACGGCGTCATTCCCTCCCAATACATTAATGCACTTGCAAATGCTGCGTATTTAAATATTTTCAAATTGAACATATAGATAACTTATTGAAACAAACTCAAGCTTGTCGTCTTAATATTAATTACATTCAAATACAAATAAATAATAACCATTTCTTTATCCAGAAAACTAATATATAAATACCTAATCTCGTATAATTTAACGTGAAATCTTGATTCTTCTAAAGCTCCCGTTACACAACACACTTTATTATTACTATTTTGCTTATGCGATTATATCAAAACACAACATACCTCAATGAATTCCAAAATAATATAAAAATGAGTTAAAGTAATATTAAAAAACCTAATAAATCCATGAATTACCTATCTATCCTGGTTTCATCGAAAACGGTTTTTAGACATTGTTTTTTGTGATGTTTTCGCTGAACTGAAATAGTTATTCTTGTAACACTAACAACTACATAAAATCGAGTCTTTTCGGACTAATCGTTGCTGTTTTCAGACGAGGAGAAGCCAAGTCTCCAATAGCAGACGAGGTTCAGAAATCTGGATTTACGTCGTGTTACAAACAACATTTTTAATTAAAGCTACCAAAAATACATTCAAACCTTTTATTATGTGAGACTAATGTGATGAGCAAATATTTTTAGAAAATAGTGAAATTCGGAATTTAATTACCACGAGTAGATATACTAGGGTGATCCTGACGCACTTTTCTCACTAGATTTGTTACCAGATTTGGAAAAAGTCATCGGAAAAGTCACTAGATTTCAAGGTTGGTAACATTGCCTGTTTCAAGGTCACCGCTTCAAAGCCACGTGGCAGGTAAGGTTGGTAACACTGTCGAATCTCTTCAAGGTCACTCTCATTGCCAAGGTTCTTAACGTACACACACCCCGCTTCAAGGTCAATAATTTTTCAAGGTCGCTCACATTGCTTATTTTCAAGGTCATCCGTGCTCACACACGCTCTTCGCTTCAAGGTCACACGCTCCGTGCATGGAAGTATATTCTTCAAGGTCATTGAAGTAACTAGATTTGAAAAAGCCACTAGATTGTTTTTTAAGGTCATTGAAGCAGATTGTGGACATTAAGGTCAATGGTTTTTAAAGGTCATCGTATACATTACCTGCAACAAGGTATATTCCTCAAGGTCAAGGTCATTGAAGTAACTAGAAAAGTAACTAGACTGGTTTACACGGTCATTGGCGCTCCCTGCATATTGTCTATATCAAGGTCAATGGTTTTTCAAGGTTATCGTACACATTACATGCATATATTCCTCAAGGTCATTACATTGCCTATGTCAAAAGTTTTCAAGGCCACGTTCCGTGCATATCTTCGGCGCCAGGAAATGTTCAAGGTCACCAATCAATTAATTCTCTGGCCGAGTGTTAATTTGACAGGAAATTTTCAAGGTCACGCCCCCCATCAATTCTAGGGAGTTCATTGACGTCTGTCTCAAGCCCTGAGGCTTTCTCAAGGGGTATCATACAGATTGTTGTCTATGCTAAGCATGTTTCGAGGTCATCAAGCAATTCTTGGAAGTTTACTTTGTAAGGTTACGCCCCTCAGCAAAGTGCACTGACCTCAAGTGGTACCGTTCCCCATATACAGATAGACATTTCCCAAAAACAGGTAGCCGTTTTCCAAATACAGGTAGCACACTCCTAGAAATCTATTCTCAAGGTCAAAGGTGTTATTTCCAGGTAACCCCCATTTCAAGCTCAATCCTGAGAAATCAATTTTCAAGGTCAGGGGGGTATTACAGTTGAGACATATTGTCGTCTATGCTAAAAGGTAGGTTAAATGGTTCTTGTATTGCCCAAATTGACTTACTCAAGGTTACAATTTATTGGTATTTTATTACAATCAGTTCGCGGGCAGATGTTGTTTGTGCTAATAAGTGTAGGCAAGGTTAAACGATTCTTTTATTGACTCTGTGTGTATCTATCTTTTGGCGTTCCCCTCACGTTTTTTGACGTTTGCTTGATGGTTTTTGACGTTTCCTTGGCGTTTTTTAACCTTTCTTTGACGTTTATTTGACGTTTTCCTGACGTTTCCTAATGTTTTTTGATGTTGCTTTGGCGTTGTGTGTGCGCACGCGAGAATTTGTCAAAGTCAAGGTCACATTCCATTCAATGCGAGCGAGACATGTCAAATCGAAATTTCATGGTCGGCATTTTGAAATTCCACCCGCAGGCATATGAAGAAGGACATGTTGTTTATGCTAATAAGTATGTCAAGGTTAAATGGTTGTGTGGTTGAAAATTTTCAAGGTCTCCAAGCAATTTTATTGTCAAGAACATATGTGTTAACCTACAGGCTATCCCGATCTTACCCGATATTATCCGACCTTATCTGATCAAAATTTTTCAAGGTCACCAAGCAATTTAGTCGAGTCAAGGTGTTAAATCAACTATTAAATCAACCTACAGGACCAATTTTAAACGGTTCATGGAAACAGGTTGTTGTTGAAGAATGCTGTTGTCCATGCTAAAAGGTAGGTTAAGTAGTTCCTGTATTGGTTAAATTGTTTATAATAATAAAGGCGTATGTGGATTCATAATACTAGTATCCTAACCAGGAGTTGGCCCGTTTCCCCCAAGAACTGGATCGGTTTCCCAAATACAGATAGACGTTTCCTGACGTTTCCGGTCTTCTGATTGAACGCTGGACCTTACATATGGGTGATTAAGTTTAGGATATAGAACCGATCCTGATCCACAGTATACGAATTGAAGGTTAGTTAATCCGCCGTACAAGTACGCGCTCCCCGCTTCAAGGTCAAAATTCGTCGATTCCTAGAAGTTATTACAATTATTGGAAATCAAGATGGCCTGCAAGGGTATTCTTAGAACTAAGGTTAAACGGTGCTTTTATTGGTTCTGTGTATCTACATATCCATGTATCTATGTTTTGGGTGTTTGTCGTTTTACAACGTTTTTTTTTTATGTTTTTTCGGCGTTTCATGACGTTATTTCGAGGTTTGCGACGTGTTTTCCAGCCAAGTCGTGCGTATGGGGTATGATTAGAAATCTAAAGATAGAAGCAGTTTGTGGAAACATGAAGGTTGTTTTGGGAATAGTAAATAAGCGTTCCTATTGCTCAATTCTAACAAGAGAATCAGTTCGTTGAAACAAGAGGGTTGTCTATGCTAAACGTATATCGAGGTTCCTGTACTGGCTAAATAGTATGCTTACAGTATCCTACTATCCTAACCACCAGCAGGAGGTAGTTCTGCTAATACAGATAACCGTTCCCCAAATACAGATAGTCGTTTCCCAACACAGCTAACCCAGTAGTCTTTTCATTAATAGTATGCTTTATAAGAGTGTTTCTTTGTTTTAAAGGGGATACAATAAACTCGTATTCATATAGATAATGTAATTTTAAATAAATGGTTTTTATTATTATTAGGCGTTAGAATAGATTTTCATTGTTTTAAATCAGTCTCACATTCTTAACGGTGATGTAATTAAAAAAAAATGTACTTAACAATTAAGCAAGCCATTTATAGATACAAAAACAAGCAAATTTCTTTGTCAAGCGTTCTGCATACATTAAAACCAATAAATCTATAACTAAATCAATTTTTTTATTAATTTAGGGGCCATTAAAACATTTTATTTAAATGTTATTTAAGCAATTCTTATCTCTATTTTAAATCATCTATACATTGTTAATTCTCTTTTTTAACCAACAATTAGACATGTGCAACGAGTATATCTTCTAATTGCAATATATATATATATATATATATATATATATATATATAATATATCCTTTAAAGTGTTACAAAGTGATATTGAGACACGGCTGATTGAAAATAAATGAAATTTCTAGAGATACAATTGGTCGTTGGGGGACACTTTTTGACAGAGTAAGTAATGTTTTAACCCTTTCCACTGTTTATGGGTGGAAGGTAACGTTTAAATGTTAAATGGAAAAGTGCAGTTTTCTTTCCAGATTCGTAATCTCCAGAAAAAAACTACGTTATAATCAATGAATAATTTAATGCCAATGTCAATGTCACTACGCTAAATTCAACAAAATTAAAAATAAAATCAACTAAAGAAAAAACTGATATTAGGTACATTATTTTTATAATACATAGATTTTCGAAATGACGACCATTTTGATCAGAAGCATTGTCTTGTTTTTTCTACATCCTCTGAGAATTAACACGTCAACTGGGTAAAAAAATACGGTATTTTGGTTAGATTATGTAGTTAATAATTATTTTCTTAGAAAGTTCATGATTTTTTTTTGAAGCTATGTGGCACTGCAGCGATGATTCACCAGCCGCCACTATTGCAGTTATCATGACAACGAACGACTTGACATGTTATGACATTGCCAGTAATTTCCTTAAATTATCTTCGAGTTTAAAGTCTTTAGTTTAAGCGACTTGTTAAAATTAGTGTTCATTGTGTTCGTTTATTGTTAGTTAGTGTTAGTTCTGTTCGTTTGTTAATTATCTCTGTTGTTCCTGTTCGTATTTAATAATCTTAGTTGAGATTTTAACTATGTGTCCTTAAAATGAATGAATTCAACTGCCAAGTTGACATGTTGTTAATTATCGGAGAATGTAGAAAAAACTACCGCAATGCTTCTGAACTTTGGGCGGTAAGATTTCATTTAGCACCAAAATCTCACATGGCGTTCAAAGATTAGAGACTATCCAGATCTCATCCAGAAAATGCAGCGGTAAAAACCAAAACGAACGACGACATCGGTATTTAAAACTCAATCATATTGGTTCGATCTATCCAAAGACGTTGTAAAACATCCGTTCTCAATTTTGCACAATTTAAATTTCATCCTTACCATATTACTTCATCAAGAATTGCATGAACAGGACTTCGAGAAACGGGTGCAATTTTGTCGGTGGTTTCGACAATGGATTAATGAAAACAACTCACTGGAAAACATAACATTTTCTGACAAAGCAACATTCACTAACCATGGTCAAGTCAATCGTCACAATATGCATTATTGGGCTCAAGAAAATTCACACTGGATGCGAACAGTCGCTAATCAACACCCTTGGTCGATAAATACCTGGTGTGGTATATTTGGCGATGTTGTTATTGGACCTCATTTTTTCGATGGTAATCTTAATGGACAGCGATACTGCGATTTCCTTCGAAATGACTTGCAAAGATTGATGCCAAATATTCCAGAGCAACAACGTGAAGCAATTTGGTTCCAGCAAGACGGCGCACCACCACATTTCTGTCGAGAAGCACGTGCTATATTGAATGACACTTACCCTAACAGATGGATTGGACGTGGGGGACCAGTAAATTGGCCTGCAAGATCGCCAGACTTAACCCCTCTTGATTTTTTTATTGTGGGGTTTCGTCAAAGAAAAAGTCATGGTGACTGCTCCAACTGCAGCCGAAGACATGAGAGAAAGAATTACGCGTGCAGTTCGTGAAATCACCCCAGATATGTTATTCAGAGTGCGGAATTCTTTTCGAAAGAGGGTTGATAAATGTTTAGAACAAAATGGTCGTCATTTTGAACACCTATTATAATAAAATAATGTACCTAATATCAGTTTTTTTCCTGTTGATTTTCCTTTTAATTTTGTTGAATTTAGCGTAGTGACATTGACATTGGCATTAAATTATTCATTGATTATAACGTAGTTTTTTTCTGGAGATTACGAATCTGTAATTAATACTACACCTTTCCATTTAACATCTAAAAGTAACCCCCCACCCCTAAAAAGTGGAAAGGGTTAAAAAATTACTTACTCTGTCAAAAAGTGTCCCCCAACGACCCATTGTATCCCTAGATATTTCATTTATTTTCATTCAGCCATTTTCTCAATATCGCTTTGTAACACTTTAAAAGTACCACCCTGTATATATATATATATATATATATATATATATATATATATATACATATATAAAATCGTGCAAATCTATGTAGTTGTGGTTGTAGTGAGATCGGTGAATAAAGGTGGCTTGTTACTCGTATTCGTATATTAAAAAATTAATACACATTAAAACCGTTAAAAAAACTAAAAAACTTTAAAGTGTAAGTGCAACGTAGCGTCATAGCGTGGTTTAATATAAATAATAGCTCCTGTAGAACTGAACGGTATCGGATTAACAAGGAGGATTGTCAATATATGGTTCTATTTGCTTGAAACCGCCTTAATGCTTTGCTGTCTCTACTTATTGTACGTGACAAAGAAAGATGGATATATTGAATAATGCCTCTATTTCTGCCGAACAAAAGCGTTTGCAACTTTACACATAATGACAAGGCAATAAGAATCAGATGCAGTAGAATAGAAATTCAATAGGTATAATAAAATGCCAGTGGTTCTCAACACTGCTTTAACATTACATTTAAAATTTATGGAAGAATGCAAGTTTATTAATAAACATTTATAAAGCCATTCATAATAATGAATATTCGATTAAGTATAGGTTTTCAATTTACATTTAGAAAGTTCATTTATACCTAAGTATGTATACGTTTTAGTGTACTCAATTACAAAGAATCAAATAAATATGCAATCTGTAACAATAAGTAATTAATAATAGTTATTATACCATTTAGTAGGTACATATGGTATAAATAAAACAATGCAATATCTATATTATCATTATTCTTTGATAGCGTTTATATAAACTAACCATTAATATAATGCCGAAAAGTTGAGTAAAGAAATTCAATTAGTTTTAAATACATGTTGAGAACACTGGCATTATTATACCTATTAATTTCTATTCTATATCTGATTCTTATTGCCTTGTCATTATTGTGAAAGTTGCAAACGCTTTTTTCAGAAATAGAGGCATTATTCAAATATATCCATCTTTCTTTGTCACGTACAATAAGTAAGACAAAACGATTAAGGCGTTTCAAGCACAATAGAACCATATATTGACAATCCTCCTTGTTAATCCGATACGTTCAGTTCTACGGAGCTATAGGCGGCGAGCGATGAAGTTCACACGTTCATTGAACACCTGAAAAATGAATGCTATTATGAAGTATGGAAACTCCAAATCGATATATTTTTTAAATCCAAGCAAATTTACGATATCGCTAGTGGATAAACGACGCTAGAAAAGACGCTATTGCGCAGAAAATAGTAATAACCACCATTGAAAAACAGCTGATGTTACATTTACTGAACTGCAAATCCTCCAGTGAAATGGCAAAAAAATTAAAGGAATTGTTTGAACAAGACGACGATCAACAAAAATGTAATCTTTTACAGGAATTTTACAATTATAAGTATAAAAAAGGAACAGATATGACAACCTATATCTGAGGTCTGGAAAGTTTAACACACAAATTAAAAGCATTAAAACAAGAACTCGACGAAACAATGGTAATAACAACAATCTTGCCATCACTTCCTGAAACATGAGCGCATGGGAATCAACTCCGAAGGAAAATCGAAATCTTACACAATTAATATCCAGGCTTTTAGCTGAAGAAAAAAGAAATACGGCAAGTAGCAGCGAACAAGTCGCGTTCAGTTCGTCGGAAATTAAGAAGAAAAATTATAATCAGTTCAAGAACCAAGAAAAGCTAAGGAGAAGAGTCTGAACTTGTTACAAGTATGGTGCCGAAGGTCACTTGAATAAAATAGAAAATAGAATAGAATAGAACCCCTTTCCCAAGCTGACGTACGTTGGAACCGGTTTTTAAGAGACGAAATTGGACAATGTACAACGTATTAAAAAAGAACAAACAGTGACAGAGTTTAATAAATTGACAAATGGCATTTATTCTAACTCTCTAAAAATTCTGTTATTATTGAAAGGTTATAATGAAAAAATACAATGACTTTGAGTTTTATAAAGGAAATTTAAATTGATTTTTCGCAAAGCATGGCCCTTTTGAAAAAATGTATGATTATCGAGATTTAGCCCAAAACCTAAAAAATTGACTAAATGTAGACGTTTCAAACCTTAGATTCATATTCCGCGACTCGAAAAACATAAATTAGTACTGTACCTAAAATTTCGGCCCTTTTTATTCCTAAATTGACTAACCTCGGACTTAAAAGAGCAAACGATGACAGCTATATAAATTGCAGTACAGAAATGGAGGAAACAATGTAAATTTGATGTACTATGCCATTGTATATATATATATATATATATATATATATATATATATATATATATATATATATATATATTGAATGTTCAGAAAGAGGTAATAGAAGTATCGGACAGCTTAAATGACATTTGGGTAATATAAAGGGGTGATTTCTAGCTCGATACATGTGCAAGACACTATTTTATATAAATCTGGTTCACGATGTGATTAAAATAAATTTAGTTGGTATAAATTAGTCTGAATATCATTTACTTAGTTTGGTTTTATCATAAAAAGCAATTTGCTGCTAACAAAATTGTCAAGAATGTTAAATATAACCATTTTCGTAAAGTCATTCTAGCATTTCTTTTATTGCAATAAAAGTCAATTTTTCAAGGGTAATTTGGCAAGTGAACACTTTACAGGTGTTTAAACATGGACTATATAGTTAGGATTATGTTAGGGATAATGTATGATTAGTTTTTGAATGCAGGAAATACAAAAATTTAATAAAAGGGTTATAATATGGACAGTTTAGACATTTTTCGCACATATTTTTGGAAGCGAATTAGTGACAAAAATTATGTTACAAGTTTAACAATAAGAACAACATTTAGAACATTATGGCATACAGACATTTATAGTGCCTTACATTTATATAGTGAAACAGTTAATAAGAGTGTTAGACGATGAAACTTTTTCAATGCAACACTATATGACATTATGCATTGCAAATAGTTAGTGAGAATAATAAAGACAAGAAGTACAAACCTTAAACATAACATTTTAAGTGTTAAAAACATTTTTAAATATAAATTATTTTCAATTTTAGATTTAAGTTTGGTTAGGTCATAATTTGTCGGTTTTTTACATAATTTTATACTTTTTTCACATTATTAAACTTAGATTTTGCTCTTAAAGCAAATAATAGATGTTCTTTCTTAATATGACACAGTTTTTATAAGGATACAGCGCTTTTCACCGCAAAAGTATGTTAAATCTGAGGTGAATTTAAGATAAAATTACAAAAGCTAAAAATCTCTTTAAATTAAATGTTTCGAACACAAAAAGTATGTATTCTTGTGTAAAATGTTCTCAGAATTCCATTTTTGCAATTAGTTTTAGTATAGCATGTAAGTGTAAATAGTTATAAGCTTATTTAAGTTAGATTAGGTTACTTCGTATATTAACGTTAGGAATTATAGCTTGTTAGGTGTCTTTTTGTTCAAAATTTTACGTAGTTTTCATTTCCGTTTTTAATTTTCAATTTCGATCGTGTATAAGAAAGTTACGGCCAAATTTCCATTTTTGTCCAATTTGTAAAATAGATCCACCAATCATAGCCCTAGTTACTTATGCAATATGGCTGGAAAAAAAATGAATTTTTGGTAACAACCAGAAACATATAAAAGCAAGTGCTCAGGAAATCAATCTCTCTCTAGAATTTGTTCAAAAGTGTAAAAGGTTAAAACAGTGTTGTAAAATTTGTGTTAAAAAGTAAGTTCATAACCTAATTTAAATTTTCGTCAAGAAGTTATACTTTACGAAGATTACGTTCGAGAGCACTTGTTTTTATATCGACGGTTTGAAATAAATAGTTCAGTCTCCGATACCTGTCGTTTTCGGAAAATATTTTTGTACGTGTTAATTTGTGTCACGATTTTGTAAAGATTTGCTTTTGTGTTATCCAACTTAAATTAATTCCGTTTATACCAAATTAAAACCCACTTTTATTTGGTTAATGCTGTTTTATTTCTTCGGACAATTTCTTTTAAACAAAATTTGAATCGGTACCTAAAAATAAAAGTGTTCATCAACAAAAATTTTGGATATTTAAAACATTTCTTTAAAACGAAATCATTCTTTAAGCTTTAAAATTAACTAAATAAAAAGTTACCATAATAAAATAAGTGGTTGGAGTTTGCCGAGTTTGGAGAAAACATCTTTAAGTTTGGAAGTTGGTGTCTTCGACAACCAAGAATCGAGTTAGCAGTTTTGGGTGATGGTAACAACTGTAATCGAGTGGACATTGCCTACATCCAGCTGGAATATCCGAAGACATCAATCTACAGTGAGGACAGTATATGTGAGTCACAAATTTTAATAACCCTACCTATTATGAACATTCATTGATAGATTTCCTGCAATTTATATTTGTTACATATATGTTTTTGGTTAAGAATTTTAAATATTTACTTGTGTAAACACCTGTAAAGATATTAATTTATTTTCTTTTTCTAAATTTTCATTTTGGATATAAACTTTAATTTTCTAAATTAATTATTTGACATCTTTGACAGCTTTTCAATTTCATTTAAGTTCATTACAACGCATGCGTTTGATAGCAAATTACATTCAGAATAATTTTTATACTTTCAATATAATTATATAAAGGGTATTTCATATACACTTTTCCAGATTAAAATTTTAACTTCAAACTAAATTCCCTGAACTCTATCCCCATTTGAGATCTGAGCTAGTCCGGTGCACATAATAAACAAAAGTAAAATATTATTACAATCATATTTTCAACATAAAAATAAAATTTAAATATTTTCCCAAACTAATTATATAATATATTTTATTTCCCTCTAAAATTTGTAAGTCGCCAGCATCACAATATATATATGAGTGTGTGTGTGTGTGTCGCCATCTAATTTAATATTCTCAACAATCATCCCCAAATGTATGGTTTGGTCTATTTTTAATGTCGGCTTTTAAAGAATTTGCACGAATAGAAAATTATCCCTGTTCTTTTTGTCGATATGCAATAGCTTTGGTTACAGCACTTCAAAAGCTCACCAAGTCTACTTAGATAGTTTCTTAGAATATGATTGCGACACTCCATTTTTCAATTACAAACATCGGTCCTTATAGTGCTGATTTTATACTTTTCCGTATATTAAATTATGTGTTTCCACAGATTTCATAAACCCTGTTACTATAATGTCAGCTTCCATTGAACTAGAGCTACTGTTCCAGTTTTTGTAACAATTGTGGTCTTCAACGGTATTCAATCGTTCACATACGTAGCAATACTTATTTCTGACACCCACGTACAATTCTTTTTTTGTTTTTGCGCCTATAATACATACCTAAATATAAAAATAAAATTAATTTCAATAGTCTGAAGTAGGTTATTAAAATACTTACAACTCCTGATAAAGCATTATAATTGGTTCTGTACGAACTCTTGCTCCATGCTCCATCAACTATAACGGATATAATTGGTATTCCGTCTGCACTTACATCACCACATTGTTTTGCCAACCGAGCTTCTTCTTCCCCGGAATGGGACTACTGGCCGCGGTCGACTGGCCGTAGCCATCTGGCCGCAACCAACTACCCAGTACCAACTGGCCGCCGTCTACTGGCCGCCAATCCAACTGGCCGACGAGCCCTATACAGGGTGGTTTGGCTTGCAATGTCCAGACGATATTTCCTAAACTAATAACATTAGGAAGAACAATTAAATTGAAAGTTATTGAGTATTACGTATTCTATATTATATGGTAAATTTTGAGCCATTTTTGGTGAACAAAAAAATTATTTTTTTTAAATAGCGACATCAATTTTTTTATATTTTCAAAAGAGAACATTTTCTGAATTCAACAATGTATATATTTCAATTTTTGCAATCAATTTATTTCAATAAACAATACTTTAATGTTTTAATAACAATACAACAAATATTTAATTCTATTAAAATAGTAGGCGACGAAAATTTCTTAATTACCTAAATTAGTTATAACACTGTGTTAATCTTAATAGTAACTACAAATAAATATTTTTTTTATATTACTATTAAGACATTAAATTATTGTTTATTTAGATAAATTCCATATTTCTATTGTTAAAAATAATCGTTCTAAACTATTCTAATCCCTGGAACAAAAGAATTAAATAAGGATTGAAATTCTTCTTTTGTTAAAATTATTGGCGGCCAGTAGGGAGAGCGGCCAGTTGGGGTGGCGGCCAGTTGTCATCGCGGCCACACAGCCGCGGCCACTCGGCTGCGGCCAGTTGTACTAGACCCCTTCTTCCCCAGCTTGTTTCATCATGTTTTCAGCTTGATAGTCAACTGCGGATGCAATTCTATCGTGGTACTTTGAGTATGTTTTATTTGACATGTTTGGAATCTCCATTGCTGCAAGCAATTCAGATAATTGGCTGTATCCGATGCCACTAGAAACAGTACCCAAAACTGCTGACACATTAGAATTTATCGAATCACTAGAGACTTCAGATTGTATAGTATGTAATAAATTACAAACTGCACATTTGAAAGAAAAAGTACTTTGTAGCCCCTCAATTTTCTCTAAACCAAATCTATATTACAAAATGACATTTGTTTATGTAATATACCAAACTCTTACCTTCATGTCTCAAACTTTTTAATTGGTTGAAAAAAGATGGTATAGTTACAATTCGCCTGCCCGTCAATGTAAATGTCTCCTCTGCTGTTTCATAAAGTATACAGAAAGTTCCTCAAGGTCACTAGACTCATGTTCCTCACTGTTTGAGCAGCTGTATAGTTTATTCGGTATTACAGCATTCCCTTATTGCATATAAACGTTGTTGTTCGGCATAAACCACATCATCAACACCCAGTTCCTCATTTAAAACCATATTTTCGTAAATTTTAGAATCTGTATCATCAAGTGAATCTTCGTCAGATAAAGAGAATGACCTTCTGCGCTGCACAGGATCAGAGAACTATATGACATATATGTGTAACTGCAAGAAGTTGTCAGGTTGCGATGACGCACCTTGTATGTAGGATGTTGTAATGACGTGTTTTGAGTGCGAGTGTATTGAGTTTGAACGAAGAAAAAAAAATTTGTGTGTATGCATAATGTATGTGGGTGTATGATACGCCACTGGAAATTTAGGAGAAATATAATTTAGTATGTAGATACGTGTATTTGAATATTAGAGACTGTAGTGTTGGAATAATTAGATTTTGATGAATGTAAATGTGAAGAGAAATTTGTCGATGGGACGATAATGTTTCCTACTGTATTGCTACTGTTGGCTACTTGGTAAAGAATGGAATGTTGGTGGAAAAGGAGTAATTTTGGTCAGAAGATGTGAAGTATAAGTGTAGAATGTTTTAGAAAATATGTAGAGAAAGATTTGGTGTGTTTAAGTGTTAATTATCGAAAGTTTTCGTAATGTGCAATTTGTTTTAAGAATACGTGTATGTATATGGGATTTGAGACCTTAGACGGTACTTATTTTTGCAAATGTTGCGGAAGCAGATCGAGCGCAGGTTCGAGATAAATGTTGAAAGTTGCGTAATGGTCCAGAGTGGCTACTGAATGAATGTAATGACGAAAAATGATTTCTTCATGAAGTAATTGTAAAATTTGTAAGTAAGAACAAATATGGCGATGTATTGTAATTACACGCGTGCTTGTATAGAGGGTAGCATCTATTGGAACTATAAAATTTTGAATGAATACTATTGGAGAATATAACGCGGAAGGAAGACATGTTTAAAGATGGATGACTGAAGTTATAAATAGGAAAGTCAGAGATTGACGTGAGTTAGTAAGTTAGCTTTTCGGCTTTGGCTGTTGCTTGTGGTGAAGGTTGGCGGAAGACGCGCGCGAAGGTGTGTGATAGAATGGGATGGTGTTGGAGTTATATTTGTAAATTTTAATGAGGCAGTAATTGTTTAAACAACTGCGTTACCCGAAAGGGGATGAATCGTGTAAGACATTCATAAATAAAACGACAATTAAAATTGAAGTTTAAGATAAAATTAGTTTGTTTATTTTCAAGAAAGTAAAAGTGCGTAAGCAGATTTATAGAAAGTTAACAGTTGTTATGTTAAAGTGTTAAGTGCAGCGCGTGTTCTTGTACCGATATTGAGTTAAAATTATTTATGAGACCACCATTAAGTAAACGAAATTTTCGTAATAAATTAAGCCAATGTTAAGTTAATTTTATGTGACATTAAAAGTTTATTTGTGTAAGGAAGTACTAAGCTTTCCTAAAGGTTGCTAGAAACGTTTTAAGAGGCAACCAAATGTGTATAGTTTATTACGTTATTGGAGTAATAACTTTGTATAGTTGGACTAATCGCGATTACAGAAAGGAATAAGTGTTTGTGGAATTGTGAAGCATTTGTTATGTGCCTTCATGCAATTTAAGGATTACAAATGGACTACAAATAATTGATTTACGGGAAGAAAGAAAAGCGTAGGATAAATGGACAATTTTAAGTAAGAATATAAGTACTTTAAAAATTTAGTAAAGCACGATTATCTTTTTTTTGGTTCATTTGTGTAATGTTGAGTAAATATTAATTAGCTTAGAAGCGAAAAGATAATCGTTCTCGAATTATGTTGTTTTGGGTTGTTTAGTATTAAGAATTTTGCAGAAATGGTAGTGACGTGTGGTTTGATTTTCAACCACGCTGTAGTGGTATATGTAAATATATTTGTGTTTGTTTCTTTGTCATTTGTTTATTATTTTATTCAGGACAATATATATATATATATATATATATATATATATATATATATATATATTTATCGTTAAATTTTATTCTGTTGTTTATTCAGCCAGGTATGATACATATTTGTGACGATTACTTAATTGGTGACCTAGTAGTTTTTGACAAGTTAAAGTGTAGACTTTGCATATTTTTGGATTTTAAGATCAATGAACAACCTGAAAGGTTTTATTGCCAGGTTGATTGCAAAATTTTCATGGTAGATTATTTAATGCAGTACACAATTAACGGATCAGCTGTTGTTTTAATTTAAATTTCATTAAGTATAATAAAAAGTTGGAGTTTTGAGAACTTACGCATATTTACGAATGTCAGTACGATTCAGAAGGGTTATAAAAAGTAAATTAAATTTAAAAGATATCGTTCATGTTAAGAATTTTAAAAATTAATTACCGATCATTGAATGAGGAAATAGTTTATTCATTAATAAGTAGAAAATATAACTATTGGTTACGTGAATGAATTTGAGTGATAAATTTTATTTTCGAAGTTTTGGTATACGAGGTGTATTCAAAAGTTTTAATAACCTGGGTAGTACTAAATATATTGGAGTTTGAGTTGAATTGTTTGGGACGAGTGTTTGTTTTAGAACCCTCGTGTGAGAGTTTACTGAGTAAGCACAATCCTACTTTCCACAATCAAGTAGGGTTAATTAACATCCAGCTTAAGACAATTATTTTAGCAAAGTTTCGATTGTGGTGGCGCCTAGAAACATATTTTCCCGGACTGAGCTCTTTAAGTATCGGTGTAAGGTGTTTGAGCATATTAATCATTCATTTTACTTATTATTTCGACCACGCCCATCTCCCTGTTAGCTTGCTTGGCAACCCGCTTGCATTAGTAAGCATGCACGACGCCTAGTGCGGTTTGGACGTGTAACAAAGTTTCAGACCTGCTTTAGTCAGTGGCCCCACTGTTTTGCACCAAATTAGATTGAGCTGAAGTTTTCCATCTTCTGTAACAAATTTTAATTAATATGTCATAAATTAAATAAATACCATACTGTACTTAGTTCTCTGATAATTTTTTCATAATTAGTTTTTTACTTCTTCTTTGACGCGATAATGCCAATTTAGATTTTGCCATTTAAGAATATTTGCACTAGAATCTCAAGCATCAGTACTATGCAAACTAAACTGCATAATTTTTTTTTAGGTTAATATGCTCATGATTTTGGTTAGTATGCTTATATCTTATGCTTATATGCTTATTCGTAGACTGTTCAGGTTGTGGTGAAGGTTGGCGGAAGACGCGCGCGAAGGTGTGTGATAGAATGGGATGGTGTTGGAGTTATATTTGTAAATTTTAATGAGGCAGTAATTGTTTAAACAACTGCGTTACCCGAAAGGGGATGAATCGTGTAAGACATTCATAAATAAAACGACAATTAAAATTGAAGTTTAAGATAAAATTAGTTTGTTTATTTTCAAGAAAGTAAAAAGTGCGTAAGCAGATTTATAAAAAAAGTTAACAGTTGTTATGTTAAAGTGTTAAGTGCAGCGCGTGTTCTTGTACCGATATTGAGTTAAAATTATTTATGAGACCACCATTAAGTAAACGAAATTTCCGTAATAAATTAAGCCAATGTTAAGTTAATTTTTATGTGACATTAACAGTTTATTTGTGTAAGGAAGGACTAAGCTTTCCTAAAGGTTGCTAGAAACGTTTTAAGAGGCAACCAAATGTGTATAGTTTATTACGTTATTGGAGTAATAACTTTGTATAGTTGGACTAATCGCGATTACAGAAAGGAATAAGTGTTTGTGGAATTGTGAAGCATTTGTTATGTGCCTTCATGCAATTTAAGGATTACAAATGGACTACAAATAATTGATTTACGGGAAGAAAGAAAAGCGTAGGATTAATGGACAATTTTAAGTAAGGAATATAAGTACTTTAAAAATTTAGTAAAGCACGATTATCTTTTTTTTTTGGTTCATTTGTGTAATGTTGAGTAAATATTAATTAGCTTAGAAGCGAAAAGATAATCGTTCTCGAATTATGTTGTTTTGGGTTGTTTAGTATTAAGAATTTTGCAGAAATGGTAGTGACGTGTGGTTTTGATTTTCAACCACGCTGTAGTGGTATATGTAAATATATTTGTGTTTGTTTCTTTGTCATTTGTTTATTATTTTATTCAGGACAATATATATATATATATATATATATATATATATTTATCGTTAAATTTTTATTCTGTTGTTTATTCAGCCAGGTATGATACATATTTGTGACGATTACTTAATTGGTGACCTAGTAGTTTTTGACAAGTTAAAGTGTAGACTTTGCATATTTTTGGATTTTAAGATCAATGAACAACCTGAAAGGTTTTATTGGCCAGGTTGATTGCAAAATTTTTCATGGTAGATTATTTAATGCAGTACACAATTAACGGATCAGCTGTTGTTTTAATTTAAATTTCATTAAGTATAATAAAAAGTTGGAGTTTTGAGAACTTACGCATATTTACGAATGTCAGTACGATTCAGAAGGGTTATAAAAGTAAATTAAATTTAAAAGATATCGTTCATGTTAAGAATTTTAAAATTAATTACCGATCATTGAATGAAATAGTTTATTCATTAATAAGTAGAAAATATAACTATTGGTTACGTGAATGAATTTGAGTGATAAATTTTATTTTCGAAGTTTTGGTATACGAGGTGTATTCAAAAAGTTTTTAATAACCTGGGTAGTACTAAATATATTGGAGTTTGAGTTGAATTGTTTGGGACGAGTGTTTGTTTTAGAACCCTCGTGTAGAGTTTACTGAGTAAGCACAATCCTACTTTCCACAATCAAGTAGGGTTAATTAACATCCAGCTTAAGACAATTATTTTAGCAAAGTTTCGATTGTGGTGGCGCCTAGAAACATATTTTCCCGGACTGAGCTCTTTAAGTATCGGTGTAAGGTGTTTGAGCATATTAATCATTCATTTTACTTATTATTTCGACCACGCCCATCTCCCTGTTAGCTTGGCAACCGCTTGCATTAGTAAGCATGCACGACGCCTAGTGCGGTTTGGACGTGTAACAAAGTTTCAGACCTGCTTTAGTCAGTGACTGTTTTGCACCAAATTAGATTGAGCTGAAGTTTTCCATCTTCTGTAACAAATTTTAATTAATATGTCATAAATTAAATAAATACCATACTGTACTTAGTTCTCTGATAATTTTTTCATAATTAGTTTTTTACTTCTTCTTTGACGCGATAATGCCAATTTAGATTTTGCCATTTTAAGAATATTTGCACTAGAATCTCAAGCATCAGTACTATGCAAACTAAACTGCATAATTTTTTTTTTTTAGGTTAATATGCTCATGATTTTGGTTAGTATGCTTATATCTTATGCTTATATGCTTATTCGTAGACTGTTCAGGGTTCCTCCTCTTCAGCCCTGGTCATTCCGTTATTGACGGTGTTGCGATGTTTTTTGTAATTGTGTGGTTTACAATCATGAGTTTATTATTTTTGTTGTAAAAAAAAAGAAAAAAAAGACAATTTGTTGAGGGTTTGTCATTTGGTGTTAAAGAACAAAAAAGGTTAAAGGTTTGATTTATTTCAGTTGTGAATATTTAGATTTAGGTGTGCGTGTGGTTGAGTGTGGTGAGGGTGTTGATCGATTCGTTAGCCGGTATCCTTGCGTGGTCGTTATCCAGTAGACGGTGGGATGCCGAGTGCATATGATTTTATCAAGTCTCTTCTATCTCCTCTGGGATGTCGTCTAATAATTGGGTTAAGATCGCGGATGTTTAAATTTACGTTTGGGTGTTTTCCGTGGGAATTTGGGAGGTTGGTAGGTGTAGGAAGTTGTGATGATTTCTTTGGTTGGGATGGTATCGCCGAAAATCCGGATTATGTTTGTGATTGGTGGTATGTTTGCGTGTTGTGTCGTGAGGTTGCTGGGGTACCTGAAGGGTAGTCCGTGTATACGTCTAAATATCCGGCGTTCACAGGATGCTATAGAGCAAGGTGGTTAGGGTTAATGTTTGTGTATATTGGTGCTCAAATCCATAACAGGGCGGATGTAAGTTTTATATGTGTGTTGGAGTGTTTTGGGGTGAAACCTCTGATTCGACCCAGAGCGCCAGTAGTTTACACGGTTTCTAATTCTGTTAAGTGTTTTCCTAAAATCGAGAGCCAATTAAGTGTTCTGGTGAATAGGATATCTAGGCATGTGATTTGGTCTTGAAGATTCTCTCTTGGTTAATGGTGAAGACGTTTCTGGAGGATAAGCTTGAATTTGTCTTCAGCGTAACTAAGGTGGCGGAAAAGTATTGCTTGGGTTTTGGAGGGTTAATGTAGACTCTCCACCAGTTGACCCAGTTGGAAAAGTTCCGAAGTTTTGGATATGCGGTTGGAGCCGTTTCGCTGTTCGATTAACCGACCAGAAGGCAGTGTCATCTGCAAACTAGCAACGACTACTCCGGGTTGAGTGACTTGAGGATATCTGAAGCAAAGATGGTGTAAAGGATGCTAAGGCAGAACCTTGCGACGCCTGCT
>JARFJB010001225.1:0-30000 GCA_036346205.1 Vesta saturnalis
CGAAACAGCTGTTTCCAGTACGAAAAGAAGAATTAATAGTTGTATTTTACAAAACGACCGTCAATTTGAACATTTATAGCTTTTCACTTGTTTATTAACAGTTGTTCATGATTTTGTACCATTCTATTAAAAATTTTCTTAAACAAAAATCAATCATTACTTTGATATCGTTGTTATGGCCCGTTGGCCTCTAAACACGCTCCAAATTTTGCAATTTGCTTAGTTTGGACTGGTCCTAAGCCTGGATAGAGTGTGAAGGGAGGCACAGACTATGATAAATGCAGATTCCTCATTACTAATCCAACCTATACACCTTAAGAAACCATAGCAACAATCAATTATTAAATTAAACGGTTAAAAGTCTTCTTTTCGCCATAACTCTGAACAAATAAAGATATCAAATTGCGTTATTTACGTTTTTGTTACAAATTTAAGCTACTTTCCGCTTATGATGTCATAATTATACCGTATGATTTAATTTTTCTGAATAAAATCAAAAAACTGGTATTATTACAAATTGCGCCCTCTAACAATTTTATTATGAGCTATCGCGTACCAATGGATCGACAGTTAAAAGTACTTACCTTTTTCTTCTAAACAAGCCTAGGTTTACTACAATCGGATAAGTCGTTTAAAAATAACAGCGATTTAAATGATTACACATTCAATAGCTTCCCCACTCTTATTAAGGTCGGTACGCCAATGAGCCTTAGACCAAAATGATGCAGAATTGTCTAAGCTTTCTAACGATGTTACCAAAGGTATGCCTTAATGTGGGAATTTTCGGAGAAATTTATAATTTTATTTTTAATTTTCAATTGCGCCTTGCGATGAATTACGGAACTTAAAAATAATTTCCAGGATTTTCTCGTGGCGACTTTTATAATGAATTTTTTCTCCACTTTTTATGTCCACTAGTTTCTGAAATATGGCCGGTGGCCAGCCTTAATGAAACACCCTGTATATATATATATATATATATATATATATATATATATATATATATATATATATATATATATATATATATATATATAATACATTCAGTGAGAACTGTACAAACTGAAATGGTATGTTCTTGTCAATTTAAGTAAAAAAGTCCCATAAACATAGGTCTGATTCGCAATAGTTACCCAGATACAAGCGTTTAAAGTTTATAAATGATCACATATTTCTTCAAAAGTAATTATTATTAGTCAACTGGAAAAACAAAACCGAAACAATCTGTCATTTATTCGTTTGTGTTCTAATAATGACAAAGTGGATTGTAGTAAATTATGTGTAATTTAAATTTAAAATGCCTTTTCAATTTTCTAACGAAGAGTATGCTGACATCATTTACATTTATGGATTTTGTGATGATAGGGATACAAAAGCCCATCATATAAGGTTTGCCATACTGACATACAGGGGACTCCCGTTCGAGAAGAAATTCTTCTAGCACTCAACCCTGGACTCCGATCAACCATCTGTAGAATGCTTTCTTGCTCATTCACATTTAACTCCACAGGACGATCAGATCTTATTGAAACTGATGGAAATCAACCATGAGTTCGAACGTGTTGAAACACAGAAGAAAAGGTTTGGTGATTTGGAATCCTCCTGTTGGGAAATCTTCGTTCATATTCCCTAACGGCAGCTCTCTCATTTCCACCACAAAATCCATAAATGTAAATGATGTCAGCATATTCTTCGTTAGAAAATTGAAAAGGCATTTAAAATTTAAATTACACTTAATTTACTACAATCCACTTTGTCATTATTAGAACACAAACGAATAAATGACAGATTGTTTCGGTTTTGTTTTTCCAGTTGACTAATAATAATTTATTACTTTTGAAAAAATATGTGATCATTTATAAACTTTAAACGCTTGTATCTGGGTAACTATTGCGAATCAGACCTATGTTTATGGGACTTTTCTTACTTAAATTGACCCAAGGAAAATACCATTTCAGTTTGTACAGTTCCTCATCGGATACCCTGTATATACCTACATACATATAGTGCTCGTTCAAATTTAAAGTTTTGGGAAATTCTGTATAGTTTTACATGTTTTCCAAAAATTTCCCAGTTTGTTAGTAGACTATTGTTAATAGTCGGTGGTATAAACACATTTACAAAACCGTGGTGACACCGCTCGCATCGTTATTCCAAAGTTAACTCTATTTTGGTACTAAAGTGACGATATCTGCTGAACGGTTAGTGATACAGATACAAATTTCTACACTTTTATTCTAAGTATAGCAGTGAATCTAAAAATGCAAAAATATGCAGGGCTCCAATAAAAAAAACACAGGTTTGGGTTGGAATATTTTTGTAAATCATCCTGTATATACCTAAACATTTTTACAATGTAGGCCCAATCATCGTGTATTACCACACCAAAATTGGTTTAGATATCTCTAATAGTTAAAGAGCAATCATGCAGTAGACACCCACCCTGGATATTACAATATTAGTTCATTCATCAATAAATTCTTACTTCAATCGACTTACATTTCCTCCTAATTTAAATATGTTTTTGTCTTTTTTATAAAAGGTGAAAGCATATTTTCTGTCTTTTTATTTTGTTTATCTGGGATTTTCTCTTTTACTTGCAATTAAACGTTTTAGCGGGTTACTGGTAAAATTACGATCTGATACATAAATTGTAAATTAGACAGACCCCGGATTGATTCACATATATAAGACACATTAAAACAAGTGCCAGCTCAAGTTACATTATAGACTGCACCTTTAGAGGTATTATATTATAACGACTCGGATTCTTGTTCCGTAAAAGAACACATCTAGTGGTAGTGATAGCATATACTTTATAGGCATGTACAACTTCTATCTACTATAAACTATCAAACTACAGCAAGTTATCTCTACAACAAGATTAATCATTGCCCTTTCGGTTTCTTTGAGCCCATGGAACTGTCTGACTGCGACGGAGGGCTTGTTTAGTCGTTTACAGTGAACCAGTCGTTGCGTGCTTTAATTGTTTTATGTGTTTGGAACATAGTCAGCTGGCCAGTAAGATGGATGATCGTCCCTGATAACGTTTGGATTTTCTTTTGGTTAGCGTGCGAGGCGACGAACGACCCTATTTGAAAGTTACTATCATAGATAGTTTTTAAAGCACACGTATTCTGGTGGTTTCCTATTGTTGTGTGTAGTCCTGGCTGGGAGGTATTACAGCGTTACGAACTTAGTCTTCCTAATTCTCCTATTTCTGCGAGTGCTTTGGCCGATGGCAAAGGGTGTCGCATTCTCGGGCTGCTAATTAGCGTGGAGAAACGCTCCAAACTGTTAGAAACGCTGGTAATTGTGTTTTCCTTTTTAAAAATAATTTTGTCCTCCCCAATAATAATCTGAACAAAATTGTTTTTAATTTTGGTGACCTGCGTTTTTGATTAAATAAGTAATCCAACAGTTTTCAACGTATTCATCTCAAACGAATTTTGATTAGTCCAATCTAAAATATTTTGAAGGTCTGCATTTATATTTGATGCTGTTGTAACAGTATCATAAGGATTAAAACTGTAGTATAACTTGCTGTCATCCTTATACATATGGCATTTGCAATAACGTAGATGTGAACAAAATCAAAAACACGCAATAGAAGGAAGATGGCCAAGGATAGGTCCTCATGGTATTCCACAATCAAGAAATCAGAGAGATAAGCAAACCAAACCTTCCTCTTTCATAGCTACCTGTTGGCTACCAAAACTTAGGTAATTTTGGAACCAACGAACTACATTAAGGCAACATCCCATTTAATGCAGTTTAGTTAACATCATCTCATGAACTAATCTATCAAATGGCTCAAAATAGTCCAACAGAATCAACACAGTTACCATGCCGTTATCAATTGCGTGTAATACAGGGTTATTACAAATGATGTTCATGATTTCAAGTGTACATAAATCTGGTTTTATTTACCATATAAAAAAATAAAATGATTACATTTAAAGAAAAACTCAAAAAGTTTCATCCCAGGTGTCAAGAATTAAAAAATGTTCGATATGGGAACTCCTTATGATACAACAGATGTCAAGGCTGTATTCAAACTCTTGCCATACTTTGTTAAGATTGTCTTGGTCGATTGTTTCGTTGGCTCTGGTAATCCGTTGTTGTCTCAGGTATGCTTTCTGGTAACGGTGATGTATACACTTTATCTTTGATGTATCCCCACAAGAACAAATCACAGAGGGTGATGTCCGGAGATCTTGGAGGCCAGTTCAAGAGTGCACCATGATTTGGACCAGCACGACCGATCCATCTGTCAGGCCACCGATTTCGAAGTTCAGTCCTAACGTCGAAGTAGTAATGTGGACGTGCGCCGTCCAATTGTAGAATGAAATTTGGGTATTCTTGTTCTAATTGTGGTAGAAGCCATTCCGTCATCATGTACAAGAAAATTATTCCATTTATTGTTTGTCCAACAAATAAGAAAGGCCCGTACACTTTGTTGTACGTGATGGCACAAAACACATTAACTTTCAAAGAATCGCGCATGTGCTCGATTTAAGTGTGTGGGTTCTCCGAGCCTCATATTCTGACATTATGTCTGTTCACTTTACCACACAAGTGGAATGTGGCTTCACCACTAAAGATTAACCGTTTTACAAAGTTTCCATTTTCCATCAAGGCCTGCATGTTCTCATGGAATGAAAGTCTTAGAACTTTTGTTGTTTGGTTTTAACGCTTGAACAAGCTGAATTTTGTAATGGTTGATATTTACACTGTTGGCTGTGGTATACCAAGCTCTCTGCTGCATTTAACAGTAGATTTCTGTCGACTACGCGTAAAACTTTAGTTTACCTGCTCTACCACTTTCGAATAGTGATTACTAGGAGGATCTTCATTAAATTTGGTTCTAAAGTGTCGTTGCACACTAATAACTGATTCATTGATTTGGTAATCCAACACACAAAATGCTTTCCTGTCTTCAAACTCAGCCATTACACAATTGACAACAATTGACTTTAACAAACAGCAGATACGTACCTAAACCAATGTAAACGAAACTTTGTGAGCTTTTCTTTCCAGTGTTACCAAGTGAAATGGTCTTAAAACAGATTAATCCAGTAATATTTATAATTGAAATCGGGAACATCATTTGTAATAACTCTGTATATCATCATCAAGACATACCAAACACGTGGACGTACTGAAGCCCTGACGAAATCCAGGCTGCTTTAAAGATGCAAGATTGTTTGATAATGAATGTTCTCTCAACTGGTCGTAAAAACATGTTCCAGTACTTTGGATAATACTGGCTAGATACTCACTAGTCGTAAATCAGGAAACTCAACAGGTATTGGCAAAGGGATGTTTCCAAGGTAAAGGAAAAGTGCAAGAAGTAATTTCTAATCCGGGTATTGTAGGTTTGAAACAGTTACATTGAAACCACTTATATCTGTATACATAAGGTTAGATAGAGCATTATCTACCTCCGATAACGCAATGTAAAGTACATTTAGTGGTTTATATACTACATCCAAAATTATAATTAATTATGAAATTCTAAGATCTACGCCAGATTCAATTATATTGTATTCCAATAAGATAAATAATTTCTTTGTTCAGCGTAATATATTATTTTGTGTGCGAAAATTTCGTTTTGGGCCGAACAAGCGTCACTTGCGGGAACTTTTGGTTTAATTTTTTAATCTGAAGAAATCTGCAGCTAGGCCCATCGGTTTCTTATAGAATCATATGGTTGAGACTGCCTTAAGTGAGAAAAGCTGTCGTAAGAGGTATTAATAGTATAAGAACGGTGAATTTAACATCAAAGGAAAAGAGCTGAGTAGAAGGTCGAATGTGTAGGAAGACGTGGAAGTGGAAGCATTATTAGAACAAAAGGAAGAACTTGCACTTACATTAGGAGTGAATTAACAAGTTATTTCACATCGCATGTGAAATACTGCGTGCCAGGCGTAAACGAAAGGGTTTCCTACACCGTACTGGTGATGAAAAATGGATTCACTATGATAATCAAAAAAGGAAGATATCATGAGGAGGACCACCTGACCATGCTTCAACATCTACAGTTAAGCCAAACATTCATGGAAACAAACTGTTATGTATTTGGTTGGATCAGTTTGATGTTGTGTATTATGAATTAACCAAACGGAACGATACCGTTACTGGGACTGTCTACTGGATGAGATTGAGTCAATTACTCGGAAATAGGCGACGACTATTACTTCAGATCCGACAAATTATACTCCTGTATGGTAAAACCCGTCCACATGTTGCGCTTCCGGTCAAAACCTATTTGGGAAGTTCTATACCACCCGCCGTATTCAGGAGATATTGCTCATTCTGATTTCCATTCGTTTAGATCGATGGTGCGTCTCCTGTCTGAGCAACATTTTAAATCAGATGAAAATACCAAAAATTGGGTCGAATCGTGCATAGCCTCAAAAGGTAAACATTCTTCCGATGCGATACCCGTGACAAGCAATGGACAATACTTCGAATAAAACAGTAGGTTCCGTTCTTCCTCAATAAATCCCCAATTTTTAATAAAAAAGGGGCGGTAAATTATCTATACTTCATAACTTGTAGCGTATAGTGAATAAATGCATCAAGCTGAAGTTGAACTGTAATTGATATGTCGATATGTCTTGCAATGTTTATTATTAAAGTTCGTCGAATAATTAACTATTTGAGAATGTAAATTATATTAGACCTACGTACACTCGTAGGTACTAATTTCTTACACTCAAAATTGGTAATTTAAAATTTTAAGAAATTATATCAAGAACAATAATCAAAAAAGCGTAATGAATTCCGTCTGTAAATATATAAATGTCAAATATTTACTAGTGCAACCCGATAACATATATACAAAATACATACAACCATACGCAGAGTTCAATGTTAAACAACACATAAAACAGATAAGGTGTCATTTATTAGCAGCAAGCATACGTTCAAAATAAACAATATATATTTTTATTATTATTATTAATATAATTAATCACAACTTATGTAAACAAGTTTGGCAAGCGCATGTATTTTTTAAAGCATATTTGCAAAAGGTTCTCTAATAGTTCCTTTATCTAATAACCACATCCTCGGCTATACTTAAAGGTATGTACGTGGGTTGCTATTTATGCATTTAATGTTTTTATAAAACATACCGTAATTTGCAGAGGAATTTGTTAGTATGCTATGCAATAATTCTTAAAACAGATTCTTTTACATGAGCCTGACGGTAATCATCGAATTTTTCAGTGATTTTTATTTTTGGAATCTTCTGAGGGACATATTTGCCAATAATTATTCAAAATAGTGCGAGAATTGAATTTTTGCTTTTAATTATTTAGCATCCTACATTGTCTTTAAGATTATCGGCGAAGTCATACTGTAAAATTTTTATTGTTCTAAAATTTCTACTTTCAGCGTTAAATTTTTAGTGACATCTAATTTATTTGTTTGTAGTTGTGAGTTTTAATTTTTTTAATAACCTTGTTACACGTAATGTTATTACCCTCTCAGTAACTATTAACTTGTAACTTGTATTTCTTGGAGGTTGTTTTTGAGGTTGCAATATTTAATTAAAATGGTTTGGATGCTTTAATTTTAATTACTTAATAGAAACACGTCTAAGTTGATAAATTTAATTTATATACGTTCAGTGTATTGTCTGAATTGTAAATATGTTGATTGAAATAAGTTGAATATATTCACCGATAGAATCTGATTTAGTTGAGAACGTTTAATTGCTATTCTTACATTTATTATTACATATGATTTAATTTTGAACTACCTGGATTTTGTGTGTCTATTTATAAGCCTCTTAAAATTTAGAGATATAATACATACTTGTTATTCTTGAATACATTGAAAATGAGTAATTGTGGTAACGGTAACATATGCAAGTTGCGTTTGGTACAAATTTACACAAGAACCTGAACCATTTCTAATTTAAGATTGTTTAAAAAATGTGTGTATTTGAATAAACAAGACCCGACCTGTTTTTGTACATAATAACTGTACAATTTATATATTGTATGTGTTTCTATATGAAGAATTCTTTTTGTTCCGATCTATTTGTGCGTGTATTCTCAGATTTAGATTAGTACTTGTTTTAGCTTCAGACATGGGATCTAAATACATGCATTTGAAACACACTTTGTTTTCGGTGTATGAGTAATTTGTGTGCCTGAGCCATTTTTTCTGCAATTGGTATCATATTTTATCGCGATAAAAACGACCAAATGATTTATTATGCTTATAAATTAATGCAAAACTGTACCTATTCATTTAAAGAACGAATACGTTTGTTTGTGAACATATGTCATTTTCCTATTGCACTCTTGCTTACTGCATATAAGCTAGTTTAAAAACCTTGGCATGTGAGAAAAATCTAATTTGTGAGTCACATACTGACTTATGGCAAGCTGAAATTATGTTACATAATTCGCTGTAAAAGCTGTTTTACTGACGGGTTTTAATAAGATGTATACAGCCGGATACAGTCGGCGACCGCGGTCCCTGTATGCGAGTGAGGCCCGCACCCATACATGCATATGTACTAAGACCGCGCCCTTTCCGGCAACGGAGTATATTATCTCCGTCGCCGGAAAGAGCGCCGCCTGTGCGCGAGTGAAGCTCGCGCCCTCGACGCTACTTATCTAAGTCGACGCTTCTCCTTTAAAGGAAATGCGTCGACTGTACGCAAGTGAAGCTTGCGTCCGGCCAAACCTACTCAAGCACTAGCACTTTTTCTGTCATTTTCGCAGGATAAACACTGTCACCACTAACACCGTCGCCCCCACGTCGCTCCGACTCCGCGGCTACTCAGGTGGTCTTTATCTGGTACTCCTTCCCGTCGATTCGCTGCCCTCGGAAGATCGGCGACGTCCAATAAAAAACTTGACAACTTCCACTTGCCGTGGATGGACCTTCGTTCGCCCGTCGTTTCCTTACAGGCGACATCCGGTAGACGCAAAGATCGAGCCGTCCCGTCATTTCTTCCGCCCCGCATTCCACCTACGGCAACCATTCGCAAGACCTTTACGTGGATATCGGGGATTCGTTTCTTCCGCCTCTCTTCCGAGGGGGCCTACCCTAACACCGGAACGTAATTTAGATCCAGTGGTCCTTAACCTAGTTTGCACGCGATACTAAGAAACTTGATGCCACACGCGCGCTTGCCACTGTCAAATCCGGTTCTAATGTCACAATAGGGTAGTAAAGTCATATTCGGTGATGTGTCACAATCGGTAAAAGACGCGTTTTTTAATAGTAACGGTCCGGATTACACTACTCGCGCTACGTTCGGTTTTAGTCTCTGAACTTGCTTCGCAAATTTCGAAAGTTCCGCCCACCATCCCCGTTCGCCCGCCATCGCCGTGATTTCCTCCTACGTTTGTGGCCACCGTAGGCCCGCGCTGACCAGCCTCGCATCCGCCAACCTTCTAGCGCCTTCCTCGATCCCGTAATCAAAAATCGTGTGACCGGAGTCTTCGGTGCCGTGCCCATACGCACACCGCTCGTCTTCGGTCTTCCACCGTGCCCCGTTACGAGCTGGACTGTAAGGGGTATAAATAAGTGGTGGTGGTGCCAGGTATAAACATGTTCTCCAAACAAATCGTTAAACTAACTGGAGATACAAACCATTCACCATAAATAATGCCTTTGATTCAGTCGGTAGATTAACGTAGGGTGATTCAACCTTTTGATTTGCTTAAATACCTCAATTTCTGCTTGATTACTTCCACTGAACATCTATATAATAAATTGCAGTGTAGCACTAAGAAAAATGATCTCGGACGCCAAGTTATTTTTTAACAATACTCGGAATAACTAAACCAAGGTTTACAATAAAAATTTTATCAAAATGTAAAAAATAAAAAATATATACAGACTTTGCTTATTAACAGTTAAAATGATAGGGTTAAATAAAATATATCTTAAAACTAGTTATAACCTTAAATTACTAATTAATTGTTATAAACATAAATACCTGTACGTAAAATTTTTGTACACAAACTTTTTAATAACATCTGGTATCTAAACGATTACGGAAATGTAAACCAAAGGTGATGTCATCCTTGCAACAATATTGCGCAATATCTCGAAATAATACTTTAAGTTGTAAACCACACCCAGAAATGGAATTTTATTTCTTATAAATTTGTCTTCTTGAAATTGAATAAACCAATATTTATTGCATTCTTTTGAAGGTTCAAAATAAATAATGGAATCCACATTCAGATGGGCATTGAAAGCAAAATGCCATCATAAAATGAAAGCGTACGTAACAGTAGAATTAATTATATCAAAAGCGGTAAAATTAAAAGTGTAAAAGTAAAAAAAAGAAAGTGCCTGAAAAGAGCAAATGTTTTAATTTTTAATATAATGCGTTAAAATATCTTACCATCAAATCAATCCACAAAATTCAAATAAGCTTCCTGAATAACTCAACCTTCATCAGGAAGTGAAAAAATGGACGCTTTGGAAGTTGGATGATGTAGTCATGCGAGAAAAATTTGCGCAAAGAATTAAGTCAACGATTACGCATTGCGCGAACATATTGAGCAGAAAAAGTAATTTAAAGAAGTGCTAGTATAAACCTTTAAGAAGATATGCACTTAAGTTACACCAAAATGCAAATTAAGTTGCCTACCTCATACTTAAAAATCATTAATGAATAAAATTTTTCTTATGACCGGAAGTAAACTTATAGGCCGGTAGGTTTTGGAGTCCGTGGCGTCACTTCTTACCGCTTTCGGAATGAATCGCATCGTTTGTAATTTACAGCAAGCCGGAAATACTCCCCTGTCTAAACACGCGTTGAAGATCTTCGACCAGACATCCGGCGTAGCGTCCAGCGCTTTTAACTCCGCGTCCGGTGTGATCCTGTCGAGTCCCGGTGCTTTCTTGGCGCTCAATGGTTTCAATGCTTTACGGATTTCCTTGGGGGTGATGCTTCGGTCGTTCGGTCCCCACATTCCCGGTGCTTCGCGCGCCTTCCTTATTGCCCGGTGAACCGGCTCGTCGCTATTGCGTTCGTCCGTCGGAAAGAACGTTTCCAATAGCGTCTCCGCGGTTTGTAGAGCGCCCGTCGTCATCGACCCGTCTTCCCTCCTAACCGTAGTTAGGCTGCGTCTTCCCGTTTGCTTACCCCTTAGGATCCTATACGCCGTTCCCCAAGTGTCTTTTTCGGAGTTTTGTGCGCAGTACTCTTTCCACTTCCGCGTGCGTGTTTCTTCTATCGTTAGTTTATACCTCTTATCTCGCGATATTCCCGTATCCTTAGTAGTGTGTCGTTTCGAATTCCGGGCTAGCCGGTTGACGTCCCATCTCAGAGTTGTCAGTTCCGGCGTCCACCACAGTCACCACCGTTACAGTACCTCACGGTTTGACTGTCGCTCGTTTTTCGTCAGTTTCCATGATCCAGGTGATTAATTTGTGGTCAGATAGCGTTTCTTCTTCCGTTACGTTCCATTCGCGCCACGCGGTATACATTTCGGTCGTTCCGAACGTGGCCTCTACGTAACTCGTTCCTTTAGGGCCTTCGAACGTCGGTCCCTCGTTTTCGTTATACGATGTTAAATTCCGAGTTTCCATTATGTCACAAATCGCCTCGCCCCTCGCGTCTTCTTCGTGGGCCCTCCACAGCGGTGATTTCGCGTTGGTCTCCCGCAAAAATCGTAACCTTTCCGTTTAGCGCGCTCGTAACCCGATCGAATTTAGCCACGAGCTCGTCGTCGTTGTATGCGCTTTCCGTCGGCGGTAAGTAAACCGGCGTAAAGTGTAAGATTTCCGGCGACGAATTTTATTGCGCACGTGATGATTAGTTCGTCCAATTGCTGTCCGACTAACGTCGACGATAACCCCTGTCGGTGATGTACGATGCAACTCTTCGCCCCCTCGTTCGTACCGATGGTTACCTCGTACTCCGTTGGGAACCCTATTATTTTTACGCGGTACACGTGTGGGTCCTGTACGAAGCAGACGTCGATATCCTCGTTTTTTAGGGTTTTTACGAGGTTACTCGTTGCCCCTTTACACCTGCCCACGTTTAATTGCGCTAGTCTCAATGGCCGCCGTCGTTACTTTATTGTTTTTAGCGTCCATAATCGGTCATTAGGGTGATGCTCCACTTTAGCGCCGCTTGACTTCCGCATTCAAAGTCCAGCACTACGTGGCGTTCGTCAAACCTTTCGCGGCGACCTTCGTTTGCCCGCATACATTGGACGCACCTAATCCTCTGCAAGCAACATTCCCCAGCCATGTGCCCTACTTCCGCGCCTCTTCCGCAAATTTCCTTATCCCTACAGTTCATTGCCTAATGCCCTGTTCCCCAGCAGTTATAACAGTGCAGGACCGAAAGATGGTCCTCCACCGTCACGCTACTCCATCCCAAACACACCTCTTTCCCTACAATCTCTTTACGGAGCTCAGGGTGAACTTCAAAAATCACGTCTGCGTAGGGGTTGCGCCCTCTACAGTCTAACCTAAACCTTTCCTTCATTTATTCTTTAAATCTATCTACTCCTCCTCTTTTAGCTACTAGGTCCCCGTTGAATTTTATTATTTTATCCATTATTCGGTCCGCCGTTATTTCCCTGTCTACCTTTCTGAAAAGTACACGAGGGTGACCTTTCTTTATCTCCCGCTCCTGTAAGGATTCGGTATCTTGGATCGCTCCCGTCAGTTTTTTCGCGTCCCCTTTCCCTACGCAAACTACAATTACCCCTTGTCTCGTCAGCCGTACCTTTTTGATCGGTATCTTTTCCGTTGCGGGGTTAACCCTTTTTTTTAACATTTGCTCTACTTCCTCCTCGTTAATTGCAATCACGTTAACGCTAAACGCGTTCCTGTTAACGGGTGGCGCAATTTCCGTTCTATTCGAAGGGCCCGCGCGAACCAGTTCCGCGTAATTAATGCCCTCCGCTAATCTCGGTATAGCACGCAACCCATTTCTCTGTCTTGACGCTTGTTGGTTTTCCTCCCTAATAGATTTAATTTCGTGATCCTTTTTGCCTACCGTCATTCTTAATTCGTCGATAATCCCTAGCAATTTACACATTTTTACACCAATCATAGTCAGGTGCGTGCGAACCTGCCGCCTATTGCTCAACGGAAACGACTTTGACCCGTCTTCCGGTATCATGAAGGACACGTGTGAGCAAAGAGTGCTAATTTCACATTCTAATATCTTTTCCGGTGTTAATGTCTCTATATTTCCGGTTTTGGCGACTAATGCCTCGACGATGCGACCGTTAATCGTTTCCTGCCTCAAAGTTGGTGCGGCACGTGACCACGTTACGCATGCCTATCCTACTTGCCAATTGCTTACTCGCTTTTCTTAATTAATCGGAAAATTAAATATATATTTAAAAGCAACCGGAACAAAAAGGGGGAATAACTTTGTATTACTTTAAAGAATCGGATGTAAAGTTAGACGTTCAATTAAAATATAAAGAAAAAAGATGGCGACCGAAGCCGCGTACCCAAGCCGCTGACGTCCCCCGACCGTTGCCACGTCGGCTGCAGCTATTTGCTTAAATTAAACTATTTTAGAATTTACTTGTGCTGTACAAAAGAAGTCTGATAAATGTATTTAATGTATTTGTATATTTTTATAAAAGCAAATATTTAGTTTATATTGAAATATCCGCTATACAAATTTACTTAGGAACGAGGGCTTTCCCTTAATGCTGTGACGTCAGCGGCGTAGGCACGTAGTTGCGTGGCCCATGTCAACTTTCTTTTTCTCTAAATTACTGAAAATATGCTATTTTCCGATAAAAACAACCAAAATTCTATCCAAAATCTACACTAAAACGACAATAAAAACGTATCTATCCGTAAATGCATAAAATATGCCTTATCCTGCAGTTAAAACAACGATTAATTTGAAAACTTACTACTGTTCCTTCGGGAAATCGTAATTTTCACTTTTAAAACTAACTGCTGGGCCGCTTTCTCACTTTATTTATTAAAAATGTAGTCACTATTTGTTAACACAGTCACAATAAGTTAAATATGTTCACAAATTGGTATAAAAATCGTCACGTCACAAAACTTTCACCTCAAGCGCGAGCTCCCGCAAAACACGTCTGATCGGAGTGAAAATCGGACACACGGATACACGGACCCACAGACCCACGAACTCACTGACGCACAGGCACACAGGCACATGGACACACGGACACACCGATACACCGACACACCTGCACACACACACACACACACACACACACATACACACAACACAACACACACATATATATATATATATATATATATATATATATATATATATATATATATATATATATATATACATACATTAGACTTTTTAGAAAATCATTTACCATTACTGTTGGCAAACGTTCCTCTTAATATTCGTCAAAGAATCTGGTTGATATATATATATATATATATATATATATATATATATATATATATATATATATATATATATATATATATATATATATATATATATATATATATATACATGTATACTAAGTAGAACCCATGTCCGGTCTCAAAAAGGTTATCAAATGAGATTTTGCTTGAAAAATGTAAATCAAAATTTTAATAGGTCTCCAAATTTCAAAAAACAAAAATAATTAAATTACCTTAAATGATTGATATTTCCGCATACATTTTTGTTATAGTCGGTAAAATTAATGTCCAATATCTTTCAAATTACTTGCTAACTTACTTACCTTTTCGGTTTAAAAACATGTTTTTTATTTATTTAATACAAACATAACGTTTTGATAATAATTATAGATATCGTCCTCAATGAATGGTAGCGGATTAAAAAAATTAACAACATAATAAGATAAAACAAAATATAAAAACGCGAGGATAAGCCTGCTGTAACTATTAGTGTTTGAATGCTAAATACGGAATCTAATTTTATTTTATTGCGAGAAGATTAACTAGATCTTATTAGATTACGTATTATTATACTGTCTTGAAGATTATAAACCAAAACGGCAAAATGGAACAATGCCAACAATTATAAATGTCATAATCACCAAGGTATTTAGCAAAATTAAATCAGATTGCATTTATTAAATCATAACAATTCTTATAAAGAAACAAATGTTTGTTACTACTAGCAGACAGTAATTGTTACGGTACATTCAAATCTTTGCAATGCTCTAATAACCTTACGCAGTTAATTGGTAAAATTTGCTTTGAGGTCTATGCAAACAGTAAAAAACATACCAACAGCTAAAGTTTTTAATTACAAGGTGTTGGAAACTATTTAATCGGAGATTTTTTCTGGCTTGTTAAACTTATTTGGATGTATACGTATTATTGTAAACGAATTTAGTGGTACGTTTGTCTTAATAAGATTTCCATGTTATCAAATCGAATGTCACATCATTCGCCAAAGATACATCTCCTTCAATGCTGCGCTTGGTCTGCGGCATCTCGTGGCGTCAACGTTTGTACGGTATAGTAAAGGAAAAATAGTAATTCGTTTCTTTCAGTTTTAGTTAGAAAAGCTTTCTAGCTGCTTTCGTAAGAATGTTTGAATTTAAATAAATATTAGAATAAATTAATGAGTTATGATAACTACTAATTGCTGTTGCGCAGTAAAGGAAATTTTGCAATTTTGATAAAGCCTCGTTCAATGCACCTAAACGATAAATTCCGATGACCTTTGATTTAGATATTCTCTAATTTTTGTAGTATAAATGATCCACCTACGTCAAAACGCTATAAGTAAGTAGTCAAACCACTGACCACATTCATCCAACAATGAAAATCATATTTCTCGTTCTTCTTTTCTTTTGTGGTGTTCTTACCAAAACTGTAAGTACTTACTAATTCTAACACAAAGTAATAAATATGTTTCAGCTTCCACAAGAAATATTCAATATTTGGCAAACCGCTGTAGAACCATATCATAAAGATTGCGCTGCATCAGCAAAAATTGAACCTGAATATGTAAATCAAAACATACTTAATGGAATGGTACCAAACGAACCCAACTTTAAAAAGTACCTACTTTGTGTATACAGTAATTTAAAATTCATTAATACAGAGAATGAATTTAATCACCAAAGAATAGTTGATAAAGCGTCGTATATGACTGACGAATTAACTGTGAAATGTATAAATGCCGCTAAAGGAGAAAAGGTACCACTGGAAAAAGCTTTTAGTATTGGATCATGTGTTGTAGATGCTTTCTCCACCTAAACATTGCTACTTTATTACTAATATTATGTTTTAATAGAATTACCATAAGGGGGGCCCAAAAAAACTGGACTGATTTTTAAAGAAAATTTTTATTCATAATAAAATGCATATTTTTTTAATAGTGTATTTTAAATTATACAATCTAAACGTTTCTATAACACTTACAGTTATCTTCGTCAGTAGCAATATCTATCAAAATTTTTAAAGCTGTTGAAACCAATTTTGTCAAAGTTGCTTCGTTTCGGAGTCATAACCGTAGCACCACGATTCGTCAAGTGTTATAACCTTGTTAAACAACTTTGAATCAATCTGAAAGATTTATTTCAATTCAAGGCACGTTCGTAGAACTCGGGTACTTATACTTTCACATTTGACCTTGGGAATTCCCCAAGGGCGACCACATAGCAGACCTCGGTTTGATCTTGAGAAACTGGTTAATCTTGAGCAAGTTGTTTACCTTGAGATAGTAGTAGACCTTGAGATAGTAGTTGACCTTGAGAAAGTCGTTTCCCTTGAGAAAGTTTTCTACCTTGAGACAGTGGTTGACCTTGAGAAAGTGGTTGACCTTGAGAAACTGGTTTGCCTTGAGATAGTAGTTTACCTTGAGAAAGTTGTTTACATTGAGAAAGTTGTTTACCTTGAGATAGTGGTTGACCTTGAGGAAGTGGTTGACATTGAGAAACTGGCTTACTGAGCAACTGGTTTACCTTGAGATATTAGTTGGCCTTGAGAAAGTTGTTTACATTGAGAAAGTTGTTTACCATGAGATAGTGGTTTACCTTGAGAAAGTTGTTTACCTTAAAAAATAGGTTGATCTTGAGAAAGTGGTTGTACTTGGACCTGGGTTTCCGCGACAAATTGAAATTTTTCTAATAAGAGGCCCTAATGCTCCCTTATAAGAGAACTAGTTCTTGTGGCTGTGTCCCTGCCGTGGTCCCCTTGTTACGGAATTCGAATTTGTTTGTAACGTCATCTAGTAGTGCATAGACTAATGTGTGTCTGTGTGTCTCTGTGCATGTGTACTTGTGTGTCTGTGTGTCTGTGTGTCTGTGTGTCTGTGTGTCTGTGTGTCTGTGTGTCTGCGTATCTGTGTGACTGTGTGTCTGTGTGTCTGCGTGTCTGTGTGTCTGTGTCTCTGTGTGTCTGTGTGTCTGTGTGTCTGTGTGTCTGTGTGTCTGTGTGTCTGTGTGTCTGTGTGTCTGTGTCTGTGTGTCTGTGTGTCTGTGTGTCTGTGTGTCTGTGTGTCTGTGTGTCTGTGTGTCTGTGTGTCTGTGTGTCTGTGTGTCTGTGTGTCTGTGTGTCTGTGTGTCTGTGTGTCTGTGTGTCTGTGTGTCTGTGTCTGTGTGTCTGTGTGTCTATGTGTCTGTGTGTCTGTGTGTCTGTGTGTCTGTGTGTTTGTGTGTCTATGTGTCAGTGTGTCTGTGTGCCTGTGTCTCTGTGTGTCTGTGTGTCTGTGTGTCTGTGTGTCTGTGTGTCTGTGTGTCTGTGTGTCTGTGTGTTTGTGTCTGTGTGTCTGTGTGTCTGTGTGTCTGTGTGTCTGTGTGTCTGTGTGTCTGTGTGTCTGTGTGTCTGTGTGTCTGTTTGTCTGTGTCTGTGTGTCTGTGTGTCTGTGTGTCTGTGTGTCTGTGTGTCTGTGTTGTTACGTTTTAAATTCACACATAAACACACACACGCGGAGGATAAAAAAATAGTTAACAATATCCTGTCTCAGCTTATATATCTGAAACCCTTCGAAGAAGGTAAATTTTTATGTTATCTGATTTGTTTACTGCCCGTTTCTCCTACAGGGTTTCTTTCCTTTATAGACTTTTTTAGTAATCGCAAATTAAAATCGCAAACTCAATATTGATTTACAATTTCGGGGAACGATTCTTATGTAAGAATAGGAATCACGTATTGCACAATTCCCCTGGTGCGAACTGGTTATTCGAGAATTGTACGTGCACACGTTATTGATGGTCATTCCGAGACTTGGAAGCCCGGTAGAAGTGTTACCAAACACAACAACTGTACAGGTTAGTGCCGTAATCAGGAAAGTATAATCAGTGCCTTTATTGTGTGGATGGTCTATCGTCGTGTACATGCTGCAATGAGGAATAAATGTTTACCGATGAATGGTTGATCCATACTTACATTATCGTCTGAGTACTGCTTTCATTCAGTGCAAGAATTATTAGCGGCCGTTTCAATATTTATGAACTTACAAAATTAGAATCCTTTCGTCGAGAATTATAAGTGCTGAAACTGTTTCTGTCATACCTACATTATGCTGAGCAGCTCAAATTTCACTCAATTTTATTAAAGCAAACAAACAAACACCCAGTGATATAGCAAAATTTGTAAGGTTAGAAACGCATGCATAATAAAAAAAGAAAATTAAAATTCATCCTAGCTAAATTAAGATTTCATGTTAATGTTAATAAAGTTAATGAACAAAACAAATCAATTAAAACCCAATCAACCAGCACCGTTTTATTATTTTATTGTAATCATAATAATAATTGTGGTATAAGACAAAAAAAAAAGGTTAGCAATGTTGTCTGCAATATAAATAAAATCATTATATATATATATATATATATATATATATATATATATATATATATATATATATATATATATATATATATATATATATATATATATATATATATTATACACACAACTAATTTATCTTTGTGTACATTTGTAAAGAATTTTGTATGGTAATTGGACATTAGCGTGAATTGTTAGATTGTTATAAGATTAAATTGGTTTTGGGAATTTGTGGAGGGCCTTTCAGGACCCAAAGTAAAAAACAATATTTTGGTGTGTTTGCGTTTATAAATAAATTTAATCGTTTCAATGGTGTTAAATGTTGGTTTAATTATCGGTTTAAACATTTAAATTCAAATACGAGTGCAATCAGTTGCCGGTTGACGACAGGTAAGAACAGCTATTGGAATCGTGAGCTTCGACCTTCAGCCTTTTCTGGCTCAAGGGCGGGCGAGTACAATAGTGAGTCAGTGGCGCCCCGATTTTAACATCATTATAAAATTTTCCTTATCGAAAAGGACCGCACGCCCTCTCCGACTGCGATCTAGGAGCAAGCGGACAATTCATGTCGCCCCCACTCTTAGCCTTGTTAAGCCTGTCTGTCTTTGGTTTGTGTCTCTTGTATAAGACAATATCGTACCGCCTTTAAATTGGTGTTAATGCTTAGGATTAAAAACATACGTAAAAGTTTGACGCCCGACGTGGGGGCCATCGAGTTTTCTCGATTTTCTTTTTTGGTTTTCTCGTCCGTTTTGATTATCGTCCCTTAATCTCGTTGTTATTAGTTATCCCTTTTCTTTTTTTGCGAGATGTCTTTCAGAATAGATGTTGATCGTTCGACGAAGGATGAGTTGGAGCATGAATTGAATGTTAGAGGTGTATCCGAAACGGGTAATGTTGATAAATTGCGTAAGTGTTTGCGAGGTGCCTTGGCTTTAGAAAAATCTGGCCAAACATTTACTTTTGAGTCTGTAGATTCCCAAGTAGAATTAGCTACGTGCGAGAAAAAGATTGCCGAAATCAAAGTGTCAGTTGAATGAGAACTTAATCCTGCTAATACTAAAAAGATTGAAACTATATTAGCTCATATCTATTCTCGATTAGATAGAATTTCTAGCGATGTTGAGGCGACAAAAATTAAGAAGTCTCAATTAATATCTGGTTTATTGCAACTTTTATCCGATTTTACGAGATCTACCATTAAAAGCGTTATCTCCACCACCTCTACCTGTGTTTTTCTCTCAGTTACCTCCTACCTCTGCTCAAGTTCCTAGCGCTAGTATTTGTCCCCCTACTGTTTGTCGGTGTTAAGTTGGTGCCTGTATACAAATGGAATCTAAAATTTTCAGGATGTGTGAAAGATGGTTTAAGTATAAATGCTTTCCTCGAACGTGTGGAAGATTTATGCAAGTCGAGAAGTATTACTAAAGCTCAATTGTTTGATTCGGCTATTGAATTGTTTGAGGGCGAAGCTTTGTTGTGGTATAAGATGATAAGTACACAAGTATCTTATTGGGATAGTTTGGTACGTCGTGTGAAAGAAGAATATCTTCCTTCTTATATGGGTGACTTGTTGTGGGAGCAAATTATCAAGCGAACACAAGCTCCTGACGAATCTATAGGTATTTATGTCGCGACGATGAACACCTTGTTCGATCGCATGCCTGTTTCAGTTTCTGATGAGTTACGCGTTAAAGTTCTAAAATTTCGTATCTTACCCTTTTATCAAGAACGCTTAAGCTTAATGGATATCGATACCTCTTTCGATTTGATAGATTTATGTCGTAAGTTGGAAGCCACTAAAGTTTCGGTCGGTGCCTATAAACCTCCACTTAGGGGAGATATATCCTTGGAACCTGATTTAGCTTATCAGTCCGGGAAAAAGCTCACTCGTTTGTCTGCCGTTGAGTGTTCTCCCTCTGTTGATATCGAACCTTCTACGTCGCGTGCCCTATCTTCTTCTGTAGCATCTGTTGGTAATATCTGTTGGAATTGTCATAAGGTAGGGCATTTCTATACTCAATGTCCTGAGCCTCGTCAAGTTATGTGTTACCGGTGTGGTAAAGCGGGATTCACCGTACGAACTTGTCCAAAGTGTTCTTGGTCGGCAAAAGGTCGACGGGCCAACCGTTAAGTCGAGCTGTTGCCCCTGTTTCGTCACAAATCTCAACTATCGAAAGTGGTGGTTCTACCTCTTCCGATGAGAAACTCCGACAAAATCGAATTTTAATTGATTTCATTTTAGCTTTTTAGCTTTAGTTGGAATTTTTTGAAAGACTTAGGTCTCGAGTTAGACTACAGCGATATGCCTATAATTACTGTGGCTAACGGTCAGAGTTGCAAATCCTTAGGTATCGTTAACGTACCCTTTACTTTACAGGGGCGTTGTATTTTACTAAAGGTTGTGGTAATACCGGAGTTATCCGTTCCTTTAATTTTAGGGTTGGACTTTTGGAGATCTATGGGTGTTGTACCGAATTTAAAACATGATTCTTGGAATTTTACCAAATCTGTTACTGTTTCTTGTGTTGGCGCTATTGAAAGCCAATCTGACCTCATGGATGGTCAGGATCGACTATTAAAGACTCTCTTAGACTCGAAATTTGTTCTAGTGGGTGATAAGTTAGGTTTCGCTTCAGTTGTTGAACACGAAATTATTTCGGATTCTGAGCCGATAAAACAACGCTACTATCCCGTCTCTCCGGCAAAACAAACTATTATTGACGTCGAATTGCAAAAAATGTTAGACCAAGACGTTATTGAACCATCTACCTCATCGTGGGGTAGTCCAATTTTGCTAGTACCAAAACGTGACGGTACTTATCGCTTTTGTGTTGACTATCGCAAATTAAATCAATTCACGAAGAAAGACGCGTATCCGATTCCTTATATGTCCGCAAGTCTACATCGTTTACGCGATGCTAAGTATTTCAGATCCCTTGACATCCGTTCTGCCTATTGGCAAGTTGGCGTAAAGCAGTCTGCTCGGGAATACACCGCTTTTACCATCCCCGGCCGCGGACTTTATCAGTTCAAGCGCTTACCTTTCGGTTTAACGAATGCTCCCGCTACCTTTCAGCGTTTAATAGACAAAGTATTAGGCGCCGATCTGGAACCATATGTTCATGTTTACTTCGACGATATTATTGTGTGCACTCCTGATTTCGAAACACTTCTTCGAGTCCTCGGTTTAGTTTTAGACCGTTTAATTGCCGCTGGTTTAACTGTGAGCCGTGATAAATGTCACTTTTGCCGTGCGGAGTTAAAGTACCTTGGTTATGTTGTGGATAGAATGGACTTAGGGTTGATCCTGATAAGCTGCAGGCCATTCTCAACGTTACGGTGCCGAAGAAGGCAGTTGAAGTGAGACGCTTTATTGGTATGGCTAGTTGGTATCGCCGTTTTTGTAAAGATTTTTCATCATTAATTTCTCCTCTTACCGAACTCACTAAGAAAAATAAATCTTGGTGCTGGACGAATGCCTGTGAGGAATCCTTCCAAACCATCAAGGAGATGCTGGTTACCGCTCCTATTCTAACTTGTCCCGATTTTACGCGACCCTTTGTCTTCCAGACACATTCCGCTGCGTACGGAATTTGTGCCGTACTTACCAAACAGTTTGACGACGGTGCAAAAGTGATCTGTTATCTTTCTCGATCTTTGACCAACACCGAACGTAAATTTACTACGACGGAGCGCGAATGTTTAGCTGTATTGTTTTCCGTGGAGAAACTTAGACACTATCTTGAGGGCGTACATTTCACGATTGTTACCGATCACCATTCATTGCTATGGCTTAATAATTTAAAAGATCCTACTGGACGTTTAGGCCGTTGGACTTTACGTTTACAACCATTCGATTACGAAATTTTACATAGGAAGTGCAAAGAGCATGTAGTGCCTGATTTTCTGTCTCGTTCCGTACCGGAAATCTCGCCAATCTCGATTATTGATAATGCAAATCCCGATCGTTGGTATTCAAAAATGTGTCGTCTAGTTAATGCAAATCCCTTGAGATATCCTCAGTGGTGTGTTGAGGACAACTCGTTGTTTAAGTATGTTAAGTGTAAATATCCCGAACTTCGTGAAATCCAAGATGTTTGGAAATCAGTTGTACCAAAACGCGAACGTAACAATATCTTGCGTCAATGTCATGACTCTACTGCTGCTTGCCACACTGGCATGTTCAAAACTTATGAACGTCTTAAAGCTAAATATTATTGGACAAAAATGAGGGCCGATGTAACTCGTCACGTAGGCCATTGTGATATTTGCTTGCAAACGAAAGTTCCTAGTCAAAGACCGCAAGGTCTCATGGGAAAACGTCCGGAAATAGCGAAACCGTGGCGTATAATTTGAATTGATCTATGTGGACCGTTACCTCGTTCATCTCAGGGTTATACCTATATTCTAGTAATTTCCGATTATTTTAGTAAGTACGTTTTATCATTCCCGCTTCGAGCAGCTACCGCAACGTCTATTGTACGTTTAATAGATGACCAGGTAATTCTAGTCTATGGCTGTCCCGAATTTATAGTTTGGGATAATGCAACGCAGTTCAAGTCTCGCGAGTTTACTTCGTTGTGTAGTAATTATAAAATAAAAATTTTGTACAACGCTGTGTATCATCTCCAGAATAATCCAGTAGAAAGGGTTAATCGTGTATTAAAGACCATGTTGTCCGCTTACGTTACGGAAAACCACCGCAAATGGGACCGCCTTTTGCCTAAGGTTGCTTGTGCAATTCGCACGTCGACCCATGAAACTATCGGAGTAACGCCTTTCTTTGCTAATTTTGGTAGAGAGCATATCCTTTCTGGAGACGAATATAAGCCACATAATATCGAACCACCCAATTCCGTTGAGATCAATAAACTCCCTACACCTACCGTCCAAAACTTTGACAAGCGTTTTAGAGATATCCGTAAACGACTTGCCGCCGCTCATGCTAGAGCGAAACATCGTTATGATCTTCGTCGACGTCCCGTCGAATATACTGTAGGGCAGCACGTTTATCACCGTAATTTTGCGCTGACGGATGCCATAAAACATTTTACGGCTAAATTAGCACCCAAATTTATTGGCCCATTTGTAATTTCACGTAAGCTATCAACTTTGGCATATGAACTTACCGACGAAAATGGGAATCCTAAAGGTATCTGGCATGTTAAGGATCTAAAGCTACATCCTCCTGACGACATGTGAGCTTTCGATTGATGTACCGTTACGCTAGTGCTTTGATTCACGGATCTCGCCTACGGCTTGTGAAATATTTCATATATTGTTTAATGATTTCTCCGTTACAGTATCGTCCATTACTTTTAAGTTTGAATATTTTCCGATACTATCGACGTTCCATAGTTTTAGCTTAGTTTTAAGAACACAACTGGTGAAGTTGGATTAATAGGAAGTTGATAGAATTGTTCAGCTCTCTTTATGCGATTATAGGTCGTACCGTATCGACATTGTTTTGAGTCTGAGTGTAGACCAGTATCTTATCGTGAGGGTTGATCTCGTTTATGACGGATTAATTGAGAATAACCGTCTTGCTTAATTTTTTTTTGTAATAGGAGAACCTCTGTATTGTTATGTTGGATGGTTGGGTGTGTGGAGGCACTTTTGCTCTAGTACGGCTTCACTATACTAGAACACGAACAATTTCACCTTGTTCTCTATGCTTTATCTTTTACGTTTTTCCTTCCCGTAGAACGCTCTTTTAGGGTTCTATAAGATTTACTGCCCGTCTCTTGTGCTGTGTTACTTTGTTTTGTCCCTGGCGCATTTTAGTCAATACCGTTCGTTTCTCTTCACATGGGAAACAATGTTAAGGGTTTGTGTCCTGGGGGTAGCCCCGAATTTTCCGTCACTTCTTCCGTTTTCTTTTCTTTTGCATCACTAGTTTCATTCCGTTTTGCCGATAGACATCGTGTGAAGAATTCGTGTAAATTTACGGAAATTTTCACTTCTCCAACTGAGGGGAGAGTTGTTACGTTTTAAATTCACACATAAACACACATTGAAAGTAAAAATTATAATTTTAAATAGTTAGTAGCATAATCTTACGGGGAAACAAATCATTAAGAAAAATCAAAATTTTATTTCAACGAACTATGCAGGTTTCTGTAATTAAATAAAGGAACCTGCATCTTCTTTTAACATTCTTTCCACCACCTCACAAATTTAAACATTATCTACTGATAATGGAAATTTTGAATCGTTTTTGTGACCTTTTTCTTTATCTTTCTTCGTCGGCGTTCTTTTAGATTTTCTAGAAAAATTTTGTTAACAAGGTGTATTGGGCAATTAACCAGTTAATCGTTACCTTTTTTATATCAGGGATCAAGTCCAGTACACTCACTAAACGATTGGGAAGATACCGTTCAATAGTTTGATTAAATTTCAATTCGTGCACTCCTTAGGAGGATAAAATAAAAAGTTAACAATATCCTATCTCAGCTTCTATATCTGAAACCCTTCGAGGAAGGTAAATTTTTATGTTATCTGATTTGTTTACTGCCCGTTTCTCCTACAGGGTTTCTTTTCTCTATACACTTTTTTATTAATCGCAAATTAAAATCGCAAACTCAATATTGATTTACAATTTCGGGGAACGATTCTTATGTAAGAATAAGAATCACGTATTGAACAATTCCCCTGGTGCGAACTGATTATTCGAGAATGGTACGAGAACTCGTTATTGATGGTCACTCCGAGACTTGGAAGCCCGGTAGAAGTGTTACCAAACACAACAACTGTACAGGTTAGTGCCGTAATCAGGAAAGTACAATCAGTGCCTTTATTGTGTGTATGGTCTATCGTCGTGTACATGCTGCAATGAGGAATAAATGTTTACCGATGAATGGTTGATTCATACTTACATTATCGTCTCAGTACTGCTTTCATTCATTGCAAGAATTATAAGCACCCGTTTCAATATTTATGAACTTACAAAATTAGAATCCTTTCGTCGAGAATTATAAGTGTTGAAACTGTTTCTGACATACCTACATCAAGCTGAGCAACTCAAGTTTCACTTAGTTTTATTAAAGCAAACAAAAAAGCACCCAGTGATAAAGCAAAATTTGTAAGGTTAGAAACGCATGCATAATCAAAAAAGAAAATTAAAATTCATCCTAGCTAAATTAATATTTCATGCAAGTTAATGAACAAAACAAAGCAGTTAAAACCATCACCGTTTTATTAGTTTCATTGTAATCATAATAATAATTGTGGTATAAAACAAAAAAAAAGATTAGCAATGTTGTCTGCAATATAAGATTTAAAAGCAGTGTTGCCGGATTGTAAAGTTTAATTATTAATTAAAGATCTCGCAAGTTTTTGCAGAATTGATTATAGTAAAGTAAATAAAGCGAGAAGTTGCAGATAGCATCCATTTTAGGTTACAGAAGTCGAGTTGTACGTACAAGGCGGCTGATAAGATATATATATATATATATATATATATATATATATATACACATATATACAACTAATTTATCTTTGTGTACATTTGTAAAGAATTTTGTATGGTAATTGGACTTTAGCGTGAATTGTAAGATTGTTATAAGATTAAATTGGTTTTGGGAATTTGTGGAGAACCTTTCACGACCCAAAGAAAAAAACAATATTTTGGTATGATTGTGTTTATACATAAATTTAATTGTTTCAATGGTGTTAAATGTTGGTTTAATTATCGGTTTAAGCATTTAAATTCAAATACGAGTGCAATCAGTTGCCAGTTGACGACAGGTAAGAACGGCTATTGGGATCGTGAGCTTCGACCTTCAGCCCTTGCTGGATAAAGGTCGGCCGTGCCTGTGCCTGTGTGTCTGTGTGTCTCTGTGTCTCTGTGTCTCTGTCTCTCTGTGCCACTGTGTCACTGTGTCTCTGTGTCTCTGTGTCTCTGTGTCTCTGTGTCTCTGTGTCTCTGTGTCTCTGTGTCTCTGTGTCTCTGTGTCTCTGTGCCTCTGTGTCTCTGTGTCTCTGTGTCTCTGTGTCTCTGTGTCTCTGTGTCTCTGTGTCTCTGTGTCTCTGTGTCTCTGTGTCTCTGTGTCTCTGTGTATCTGTGTCCCTGTGCCTCTGTGTCTCTGTGTCTCTGTGTCTCTGTGCCTCTGTGTCTCTGTGTCTCTGGGTATCTGGGTCTCTGTGTCTCTGTGTCTCTGTGACTCTGGGTCTCTGTGTCTCTGTGTCTCTGTGTCTCTGTGTCTCTGTATCTCTGTGTCTCTGTGTCTCTGTGTCTCTGTGTCTCTGTGTGTCTGTGTCTCTGTGTCTCTGTGTCTCTGTGTCTATGTGTCTCTGTGCCTCTGTGTCTTTGTGTCTCTGTGTCTGTGTGTCTGCGTGTCTGTGCGTCTATGCGTCTGTGTGCCTGTGTGTCCCTGTGTCTGTGTCTGTGCCTATGTGCCTATGTGCCTATGTGCCTGTGTGCCTGTGTGTGTACGTGTGTTGGTTTGTGTCTGTGCCTGTGTCTGTGTGTCTATGTGACTGTGTGTCTGTGTGTCTGTGTGTCTGTGTGCCAGTGTGTCTGTGTGTCTGTGTGCCTGTGTGTCTGTGTGTCTGTGTGCCTATGTGCCTATGTGCCTGTGTGCCTCTGTGTGTACGTGTGTTGGTTTGTGTCTGTGCCTGTGTCTGTGTGTCTTTGCGTCTTTGTGCCAGTGTGTCTGTGTGTCTGTGTGTCTGTGTGTCTGTGTGTCTATGTGTCTGTGTGTCTGTGAGTCTGTGTGTCTGTGTGTCTGTGTGTCTGTGTGTCTGTGTGTCTGTGTGTCTGTGTGTCTGTGTGTCTGTGTGTCTGTGTGCCTGTGTGTCTGTGTGTCTGTGTGTCTGTGTGTCTGTGTGTCTGTGTGTCTGTGTGTCTGTGTGTCTGTGTGTCTGTGTGTCTGTGTGTCAGTGTGCCTGTGTGTATGAGTGTTTGTGTGTCTGTGTGTCTGTGTCTGTGTATCTGTGTGTCTGTGTGTCTGTGTGTCTGTGTGTCTGTGTGTCTGTGTGTATGTGTGTCTGTGTGTCTGAGTGTTTGTGTCTCTGTGCCTGTGTGTCTGTGTGTCTGTGTGTTTGTGTGTCTGTGTGTATGTGTGTCTGTGTGTCTGTGTGTCTGTGTGTCTGTGTGTCTGTATGTCTGTGTGTCTGTGTGTCTGTGTGTCTGTGTCTCTGTATCTCTGTGTCTCTGTGTCTCTGTGTCTCTGTGTCTCTGTGTGTCTGTGTCTCTGTGTCTCTGTGTCTCTGTGTCTATGTGTCTCTGTGCCTCTGTGTCTTTGTGTCTCTGTGTCTGTGTGTCTGCGTGTCTGTGCGTCTATGCGTCTGTGTGCCTGTGTGTCCCTGTGTCTGTGTCTGTGCCTATGTGCCTATGTGCCTATGTGCCTGTGTGCCTGTGTGTGTACGTGTGTTGGTTTGTGTCTGTGCCTGTGTCTGTGTGTCTATGTGACTGTGTGTCTGTGTGTCTGTGTGTCTGTGTGCCAGTGTGTCTGTGTGTCTGTGTGCCTGTGTGTCTGTGTGTCTGTGTGCCTATGTGCCTATGTGCCTGTGTGCCTCTGTGTGTACGTGTGTTGGTTTGTGTCTGTGCCTGTGTCTGTGTGTCTTTGCGTCTTTGTGCCAGTGTGTCTGTGTGTCTGTGTGTCTGTGTGTCTGTGTGTCTATGTGTCTGTGTGTCTGTGAGTCTGTGTGTCTGTGTGTCTGTGTGTCTGTGTGTCTGTGTGTCTGTGTGTCTGTGTGTCTGTGTGTCTGTGTGTCTGTGTGCCTGTGTGTCTGTGTGTCTGTGTCTGTGTGTCTGTGTGTCTGTGTGTCTGTGTGTCTGTGTGTCTGTGTGTCTGTGTGTCTGTGTGTCTGTGTGTCTGTGTGTCATTGTGCCTTGTGTATGAGTGTTTGTGTGTCTGTGTGTCTGTGTCTGTGTATCTGTGTGTCTGTGTGTCTGTGTGTCTGTGTGTCTGTGTGTCTGTGTGTATGTGTGTCTGTGTGTCTGAGTGTTTGTGTCTCTGTGCCTGTGTGTCTGTGTATCTGTGTGTTTCTGTGCCTGTGTGATTATGTGCCCGTGTGTCTGTGTATGTGGGTCTGTGTGTCTGTGTGTCAGTATGTCTGTGTGTCTGTGTGTCTGTGTGTCTGTGTGTCTGGTGTCTGTGTGTCCTGTGTGCCTGTGTGTCTGTGTGTCTGTGTGTGTCTGTGTGTCTGTGTGTTGTGTGTCTGTGTGTCTGTTGTCTGTGTGTCTGTGTGTCTGTGTGTCTGTGTGTCTGTGTGTCTGTGTGCCTGTGTTGTGTTTCTGTGTCGTGTGTCTGTGTCTGTGTCTGTGTGTCTGTGTGTCTGTGTGTCTGTGTGTCTGGTGTCTGTGTGTATGTGTGTCTGTGTGTCTGGTGTTTGTGTGTCTGTGCCTGTGTGTCTGTGTGTCTGTGTGTCTGTGTGTCTGTGTTGTGTGTCTGTGTGTCTGTGTGTCTTGTGTCTGTGTTCTGTGTCTGTGTGTCTGTGTGTCTTGTGTCTGTGTGTCTGTGTCTGTGTCTGTGTCTGTGTTTCTGTGTGTCTGTGTGTCTGTGTTCTGTGTCCTGTGCGTCTGTGTCTGTGTCTGTGTGTCTATGTGACTGTGTGTCTTGTGTCTGTGTTCTGTGTCCAGTGTGTCTGTGTGTCTGTGTGCCTGTGTGTCTGTGTGTCTGTGCCTATGTGCCTATGTGCCTGTGTGCCTCTGTGTGTTGTGTGTTGGTTTGTGTCTGTGCCTGTGTCTGTGTGTCTTTGCGTCTTTGTGCCAGTGTGTCTGTGTGTCTGTGTCTTGTGTCTGTGTGTCTATGTGTCTGTGTGTCTGTGTCTGTGTGTCTGTGTGTCTGTGTGTCTGTGTTCTGTGTCTGTGTGTCTGTGTGTCTGTGTGTCTGTGTGTCTGTGTGCCTGTGTGTCTGTGTGTCTGTGTTCTGTGTGTCTGTGGTCTGTGTGTCTTGTGTCTGTGTGTCTGTGTGTCTGTGTGTCTTGTGTCTGTGTTCTGTGTGTCAGTGTGCCTGTGTTATGAGTGTTGTGTGTCTGTGTTCTGTGTCTGGTATCTGTGTTCTGTGTGTCTGTGTGTCTGTGTGTCTGTGTGTCTGTGTGTGTAGTGTGTCTGTGTGTCTGAGTGTTTGTGTCTCTGTGCCTGTGTGTCTGTGTGTCTGTGTGTTTGTGTGTCTGTGTGTATGTGTGTCTGTGTGTCTGTGTGTCTGTGTGTCTGTGTGTCTGTATGTCTGTGTGTCTGTGTGTCTGTGTGTCTGTGTGTCTGTGTGTCTGTGTGTCTGTGTGTCTGTGTTTCTGTGTGTCTGTGTGTCTGTGTGTCTGTGTGCCTGT
>JARFJB010001225.1:32500-54903 GCA_036346205.1 Vesta saturnalis
GCGTGTGCGGATGCGAGCGTGTGCGCGTGAGAGCGTGTGCGCGTGCGAGCATGTGCGCGTGCGCGTGTGCTCGTGTGTGTGTGTGGTGTGTGTGTGTGTGTGTGTGTTTGTGCGTGTGTGTGCGTATGTGTGCGTGTGTGTGTGTGCGCGCTTGTGTGCGCTTGTGTGCGCGTGTGTGCGCGTGTGTGCGGGTGTGTGCGTATGTGTGCGTGCGTATGCGTGTGTGTGCTTGTATGCTTGTGTGTTTGTGTGTGTGTGTGTGCATGTGTGTGTGTGTGTGTGTGTTTGCGTGCGTGCGTGCGTGCGCACGTATTATAATTAATAATAATGCCATGAGGTGGCCCTCTTTGTTGGAAAGGAGAATACTTGTTAGAAGTGAGGGAGAAGCACACGGAGCTGTTAGGAACGGAAATCTACTCAGGAAACGAATGTGAGGAGTCTGTAGTGTTTCTAACCACAAATTATAATAATGCCGCAAGATGTTAAAAGTTACGTTGTGTCTTCTAATTGTACTAGAATAGGACTTTGCAAACTCATTGCTAACTTCCAGTTATACCGCAAGGTGTTGTTAAAAGCTTTTAAATATAATACAGTGTGGCTTTGCAGACAGTATGCTTACTCTTAGTTACATCCCGAGAGGATTCGCCATTTTCTTGTAATCAAAAAAGACAGCTTAATGACCCCTTAAAAGATAGAGAGGGATCGAAGGTGTTAGATTTTGAAACCTGTGACTTCCTTTTTTTCAAGAATACCGAACCTAGGCAGAACTTCTGTTGCACTTTTTTTTAACCTGTAAATTGGATTTAACGTTTGACTTTTAGGTTGTTCAATTAATTTTAAAATTTTATGTAGTTCCATAGTAGTAACAACTTTTGATAGATTACATACTTTATTTTTGCCTTCCACCCTAATGCGCATCCATAATATTATACAATTTACTTCGTTACTCCATGTTCCTATAGGATCCCTACCCGTTTTGAAGCCTAACCGACGTAAGACCGGTACCTAGTTAAGTCAGAGGGGGGACCCAAAGTAAAACCGGTTACTGATTGTATGGTGGGCGGAGTTTCGGTGATACCCCGTTCTCCCGCTGATCACTTTGACTGAAGATTTGGGAATGAAAAAAGTGGCCTCCTAACTTGTGCTGACTGCTGAATACAAATTACGTCGCATGGAAGCGTGCCGTAAATTGAAATAAATTTTTCAGATTAATTCGAATTTTTTTAACAAGGTTGTAACAGGTGCGAATCGTGGTGCTACGGTTATGATCCCGAAACGAAGCTATAATCAAGTCTGTGGAGGACTAAAAGTTCCTTTATACACAAAAAAGCTCGTCAAGTGAAATCGAATGTCAAAACAGTGCAAATTATTTTTTCCACGTGCGAGGAGTTGTCCACTAACACGTTGTTCCATTAGGCGAGACTGTTGCTCAAGATTTGTAGCTGGAAGTTTTAAAACGGTTTTCGGCGAAAGACCCTGATTATTGGGCAACAGGTATTTGATTTTTTTACCATGGCAATGCTCCTGCTCACTCAACGCTGCCAGTTCGCCAATTGTGGCCCAAAAATGGTTTGACTCTTTGTTCACCCGATCTGGCCACTAGCGACTTTTTCTTATTCCCTCGAATGAAAAAAATTCGTAAAGGAAAGCGTTTTATGGACATTGATGAAACGACGGAGGCGCTGTCAGACATCAAAGAAGATGAATTTTAAGATGTTTTAATAAGTGAAATAAAAAGTGCATTAGCATAAATGGATTGTACTTCGAAGGGAGATTTTTTGTATATAAAATGATTAAAAAATGTTTTTTAATGATCAGTCCGTTTTTCTTGGGCCCCCCTTATATTATGGTTTTGCAAGTTAAAACATCATTTTAAAGTTTTATTGTAATTTTCCCATATTTTAATAATAACGTAGTAATGTTTAGGTGCTTAACTCGTCTATAACACATGATCCAAGAATAAAAGCTTTTTCCAGTGGCACCTTTTCTCCTTCAGCGGCATTTATACATTTGGCAGTTAATTCGTCAGTCATATACGACGCTTTATCAACCAAATTTTGGTGATTAAATTCATTGTCTGTATTAATGAATTCTAAATTACTGTATACACAAAGTAAGTACTTTTTAAAGTTGGGTTCGTTTGGTACCAGTCTTTTAAGTATTATTTCATTTGCATAGACAGGTTTAATTGTTGCAAATTCAGCGCAACCTTTATGATGTGGTTCTATCGCAGTTTTCCAAATATTGAATATTTCTTGTGAAAGCTAAAACATTTTTATTAGTTTGTGTTTAATAATTAGTGAGTAATTACAGTTTTGGTACAAACACCACAAAATAAAAGAGGAAGGAGAAAGATGATTTTCATTGTATGATGAATGTGGTCAGTGGTTTGCTACTTACTTATAGCGTTTTGATATAAGCGGATCCTTTATACTACAACAATTAGAGAATATCTAAATCAAAGGTCATCGGTATTTATTGTTTGGGTACATTAAACGAGGCTTTATCAAAATTGCATAATTTTGTTAACAGTGCAACAATAATTAGTATATATCATAATTTATCACAACCCATTAATTTATTTTAAGTATTTATTTAAATTAAAACATTCTTACGAAAGGAGCAATAAAGGTTTTCTAACTAAAACTGAAAGAAACGAATTACTATCTTTCCTTTGCTGTACCGTGCAACCGTTAACGACGCAAGAGGACGTAGACCAAGCGCGGAATGGAAGCAAATGTATCTTTGGCGAACGATATGACATTCCATTTGATAACATGGAAATCTTATTAAAGTAAACGCACCATTAAATTCGTTTACAATAAAACGTAAACAACCAAACAAGTTTAACAAGCGAGAAAAAATCTCCGATTAAATAGTTTCCAACACTTTGTAATTAAAAAGGGCAGAACGGTAAATCCAAAATTTTAGCTTTTGGTATGTTCTTGTTTTTTACTGTTTTCTTACACCTCAAATCAAATCTTTAGCAATTAAGTACGTAAGGTTGTTATATCATTACAAAGATTTACAATGTACTGTAACAATTAGTCTGTTGGTAGTAACAAAGATTTGTTTCTTTATAAGGTTTGTTATGACTTCTAATTGTTGGCATTGGCCTATTTTTCCGTTTTGGTTTGTGATCTTCAAGGCGATTTAATAATATGTATTTTATTAAGATCTAGTCAATCTTAATGCTGCCAAAATGATCCTAATTTGGGAGTGAAAATTCCATCCAGGGGTTGAAAACGACTCCCGAAAAGAAGCAGCCAAAGAAGGGGCAGGAAATGGGCTGGTGAATGTGGGCTTCACCTATAACGTCACAAAGAACAAAATGGCAGCCAAGATGTCTCGGTACTACTTGCGTTGATATGGTTATAAAGGAACAGCCGATTTCTGTTCCTAGGATAAAAGCATTTCAGTTCATAACCTATAGTACCGTAATGTTTATTGACGTAGGTCAAGAATACGCTTTATTCTTGAATACTGTGTTGATCAATATTGTATTTTGAATTTCAAGTAAAAATAGATTATAAGTTTGTACAGTTGAGTTTAATTTAGTAATTTTAAAAACGTAAAGTTTTACGAGAAATATCGCTTTAGTTATTTTATGCTGATATTAATCAGACATTTTGCTTTATTAAATATACATTGTTGTATTTTAATTATTAAATGTATAAATTGAGTGGCGTCCAAGTAAGAAATGCTTTATACTGATTATACCTATGGATATATTCCTGCCTCCTTCACGACCTGTTCAAAAGGAGTTCTCAATTACAGTAAGTTTCGTAAGCAATGTACCTTACTGAGCTAGATCGTGGTGCAATTTACCTTTTTAATATAACAATCAATCACACCTAATTTTTTACTTGTTGTAATTAGCGGTATTATTTCATTTTTTATAGCTTCCGTTAGATTATTTACTAAATTATCTTTAACGTTTGACGGATCATTAAAGGTGCTCATTAAATTTTAAAAGTTTATGTAGTTCCATAGTAGTAACAACTTTTGATAAATTATATACCAAAAATCCTTCCACCCTAATGCTCATCCCTAGCATTAAACAATTAACATCATAACTCCATGTTCCTATAAGATCCCTTGCCGCATTGTAGCTTAACCGACGTAAGACCGCTATCTTGTTAAGTACGGGGGTGACACAAAATAAAACCGGATACTGACTGTATGGTGAACGAAGTTCCAGTAGCACTTCGTTCTCCCGCTAGGCGCATGTACAGCTCATTTTCCGCAGTCAGCGACATATCACTGCCCTTGAAGGTCCCATTCCATTCGCGTGAATTTCTCGTGACACTTGTTTGGCGTGATTTGTGATAGCTGATATCCATGAACAGCGTGCTGCCATTCAATTTTGTTTTTTTACTAAGAAAGACTGGTAAAGAAACGTTTGAAATATTACAGAGGGCCTATAAAGATGATGGTATGGGCAAAACACAACTGTTTGGGTGGTTTTCTGGCTTCAAAAAGGAAGAGATATTAATTGATGAATAACCTCGCTCAGGTGGTCCTTCCACTTCCGGTACTGTTGAAAATGGTAGAGTACTAATCCGCAAAGATCAACGTAGAACTATTGGCCAACTAATGGGGCTGTCCGAAGTGACGGAATTCAGTACAGAGCACAATCTTGCAAAAAAAGTTCTCCTGCTACATTGCCTCTTTTTTTTATTTTAAAAACAAAACGGTGCTGTTAAACAAAAGTAAATCTAATTCGAATTCCCGAAGTGAAGTAAAAATATAATAAACCCCAAACTGTTATGACAGTTTCAACACTTAACATGTAAATGTAGTGCTCTGCAGCTGAATACATACTTATGATCTTATTTACTTAGATATGACGATGATATATGATGTTGATTTCAACTTCGAGAACCTTACTCGACCTAACAGTTTGTAATTTATTAATTTTCAAAACTGCAGGTTCATTAGCACAGATTATTTTTAATTAAAAATCCGCGTCTACGCATATGTTCGGGTATAACGACATTAACTAATGAATGCTAATAACGCGAGTAAAATCAGGTCATTATGGCGAATATAAGAAAGTCTTTAATAAGCGTTTAAGAAGATCGCGGGTCGATAATGGCTGAAGGTTATAAGATAATGAGGCTTTAAAACGTATTCCAAAAGGGATATAACAGTAGATGTTATTTAATGAAGGTGGCCAAACATCTGACAGCCACGAGAACTTCTGTTGCATTTTTTTTAACCTGCAGTTTATCTTTGCTTCACTAGTCGCCCATAATTACACAAATGGTGGTGATAGTGATACTGGGACTGTGGTTATCCACAAGCAGAGAGTTTATTTCACCCCATGTAAACATGACGTGGTTTAAACAATATAAATTCTTATTCGCGATATTATTTTATTTTTTATAGCTTCCATTTGATTATTTACTAAATTGGCTTTAACGTTTGCCTTTTAGGTTGTTCAACAACTTTTGATAGATTACATACCAAAAATCAAAACTTTACTTTTGCCTACCCTAATCTTACACAATTTACTTCGTAACTCCATGTTCCTATAAGATACCTACCCGTTTTGAAGCCTAACCGACGTAAGACCGGTACCTAGTTAAGTCAGAGGGGTGACCCAAAATAAAACCGGTTACTGATTGTAAGGTGGGCGGAGTTTCGGTGGTACCCCGTTCTCTCGCTAGATCCGTATGCAGCTGATTCTACGCAGTCAGCAACGTCAGCCCTAGAAGGTCCTATTACGTTCGCGTGAATTTTTTTGCGACACTTGTTTGGCGTATCGTTCTCTCTGATGGTTGATTTCAGTGAACAGCGTGCTGCCACTCAATTTTGATTTTTGTTTGGGAAAAGTTTGGAAAGAAGCCTTTGAAATGTTACAGACGGCCTATAAAGACGATGCTATTGGAAGAATGTGTGGGTTTGAGTGGTTTTCTGGCTTCAAAAAAGAGGAAATATCAATTGATGAACAACTTCGCCCAGATCCTCCTTCCACTTACGGCACTCTTGAAAATGGTAGAGTACTAATCAGCGAAGATCAACGTCGAACTACTGACGAATTTATGAAGCTGTCTGGTGACTTGGAGTTCAGTCCAAATTACTTTGACTGAAGATTTCTGGATGAAAATAGTGGCCACAAAACTTGTGCCTCGGTTTCTGACTGCTGAACAAAAACTATGTCCATGGAAGCGTGCCGTGAATTGAAAGAAATCTTTTGTTAGTGGAAGACAAGTTCCTCCCGCTGCAGAGAAACTGGTCAAGTCAAGTGAAATCGAATGTCAAAACGATGCAAATTATTTTTTCCACGTGAGAGGAGTTGTGACACTCAGATTTTGTTCCATCGTGAGACACTGTTGATCCGGATTTCTAGCTGGATGTTTTAAAAAGGTGGCGAAAGAGCTTGATCATTAGGGATGGGAATTGTAGGTAAATACCTATTTACGTAGAGTGTAGGCATTCAAATGTGAATGATACTATAATCAGTTTTGTGAGCAATTCTTTAATTTGACACATTGCCTAAAATACCTATTTTAAAGGTTTGTGGGTTATTTGCCTTTTTTTGCAACTTTTTAACCTAAATTTTTGTACCTATTTGTATCAATTTGCACTTTCATTGGTACCTTTTTTCTTCAAAGTAAACAACTTTTTATAATATATTGACTACAATGCACAAATATTGGTATGTGGTGTTTTGGATAGAAATCCGCTATCGAAGCCGGTAAAATAAGTTACTACGTGAAAAGTTAGGTAAGAAGTTAGGTTAGGTGTGTGTTTTGTTCTAGGCAAAACTTGAGTTGATTTACGATGCCAAAAATAAAAGCAAAGGACGCATGGTTTAACGATGAAAATAAAGGCATTTTTGCTTTTGACCAAGCTGAACGAGGGAAGGTGTTCTGTCGAGCATGCAATAAATCCGTAAGGGTTAAATTTTTTAATATTTCGTAAATTTAAATTCTTTTAGATTTTATGTACCAAAAAGTCTCATTTCGACCAACATAAAAAGACAAATATACACCAGGAGAGGCTAAAAACAAATAGTAGGCAACTGTTAATTTCTGAATCCACAGAATCAATTGAAAAGAATACATTCGCTTTAGATCTATGTTCAGCATTGGTAGCTGCAAATATGCTTTGGGCTAAACTGGACTGCCTGCAGATTAGGGTTTTTTTTAGAAAAGTACTGCAATCGACACATCCCCGATCGAACCACACTTAGCAAAATGTACCTACCAAAATGTTATGTAAATGTAAGAAACATTACATAAATTTTTCAGTCAATTTATTATTTTAATATTGAATATTTGAATAATTTTAGTGTATTGAAAACATAAGAGCAGATATTGGTAACAGCGATATCTGGATATGCGTGGACGAAACCACCGATAGAACTGGCCGTTATATTGCCTATGTAATTGTTGGCAAAATTACAGATGAATGTGGAAGTACTGTACATCTACTGGCTTGTAAAGTTCTTGAAAAGACAAATCATGCAACTGTTGCTCGTTTTATTAACGATTGCCTGTGTAAGATTTATTTATCATTATTTACATGTGTTTTCAACAAATAATTTGCAGTGTTATTATGGCCATCTGGTATACAGTATTCAAAAGTAAGGCTTTTATACTCGGATGCAGCATCTTACATGTTAAAGTGTGCTACCAGTCTTTTGGTATTTTATCCAAAAATGTTACATTTTACATGTAAAATGTAAACAGTGATGTTAATGCTTTAATATCCAATACAAAGAAAATATTTTTAAAAGCGCCAGCTAGAATTGTACACTACAAGGAGCACTTTCCAAAAGTCCCATTGCCTCCAAAACCCACGATAACCAGATGGGGCACCTGGCTACGAGCAGCGGTTTTCTATTGTGAACACTATGATTCAATTAAACAGGTATACCTAAAATATTGGCGGTGTTAAAAAATCTTAGGTTATAGTTTGATGAATAATCTAGGTTGTAATGGACTTTAATCCAACTGATGCTGCCGCTATTAAGAATTCACAAAAATTATTTACTATACCCACAGTGCAGGAAGATCTTATTTACATAAGTAATCATTTTAAAATTATTGAAGAAAGTATAACTAAACTAGAAGCTCGGGGATTACCTTTAACAGAGTCAATGGACATTTTCACCAAAGTGTATACCAATTTGAAGGCATCACCTGGAAGAGTTGCTAAAAAAGCATCGGACAAATTAAATCAAGTCATTGCTAAAAATCCAAGCTATAAAACTGTATATAGTCTGTATAAAATGTTTTCAAGGAAAAAGTATCTGTTGACAAACTTAAAATAAATTGCTGTTAGTGAGGCCCCAAATTTTAAATATATTCCCGTCACTTCATGTGACGTAGAGCGCTCTTTTCACTTTATATCAATATTTTAACTGAAAATCTTCACAATTTAAACCCTGAAAATATTGAAAAAATAATTGTGTGCTACAGCAGCAGTAAAGTATATTACTGAAAAATTATGTATTTACTTACCTATTAGACATATTTTAGGTTTGTAAATAGAGGAGCTTGTAGTTTTTAACATGCAATAAATTATACTTTGTTCATTAAAATTTTTTGAACTATTTCACCTAAAACGTAAATTTTGTATCCTAATACGCATTTTTTTTCTGCCTTTTTGCCTACCTATTTTCAATAATTTTGTACCTGAAATTCCCATTCTTATTGATCATTGGGCCACAGGTAATTAATTTTTCCATCATGACGACGCTCCTGCTCACACAACGCTGCCAGTATGCTAACTTTTACAAAAATGGTATGACTCTTGTATTCCATCCTTTGTATTCACCGACCTGCCTACTAACGACTTTTTCTTATTGCCTCCAATGAAAAAATCCTAAAGAAAGCGTTTTATGGACATTAATGAAACGACGGAGGCGCTGTCAGACATCAAAGAAGATGAATTTAAAGATGTTTTAATTGAAGTGAAATAAAAGTGCATGTGCATAAATGGATTGTACTTCGAAGGAAATTAGAGATTTTTTGTATACAAAATGAATAAAAAACATTTTTCAATGATCAGTCCATTTTTCTTGGGCCCCCCTTGTATTATGGTTTTGCAAGTTAAAACATCGCCTTAAAGTTTTATTGTAATTTTCACATAAGACTAATAATAAAGTAGTAATGTTTAGGTTCATCTACAATACATGATCCAAGAATAAAAGCTTTTTCCAGTGGCACCTTTATTTTTGCCTTCCACCCTAATGCGCATCCCTAATATTACACAATTTACTTCGTAACTCCATGTTCCTATAAGATCCCTACCAGTTTTGAAGCCTAACCGACGTAAGACCGGTGCCTAGTTAAGTCAGAGGGGGGACGAAAGTAAAACCGGTTACTGATTGTATGGTGGGCGGAGTTTCGGTTGCACCCCGTTCTACCGCTGATCACTTTGACTGAAGATTTGGGAATGAAAAGAGTGGCCGCCTAACTTTTGCTGACTGCTGAATACAAATTACGTCGCATGGAAGCGTGCCGTGAATTGAAATAAATTTTTCAGATTAATTCAAAATTTTTTAACAAGGTTGTAACAGGTGCGAATCGTGGTGCTACGGTTATGATCCCGAAACGAAGCTACAATCAAGTCTGTGGAGGACTACAAGTTCCTTTATGCACAAAAAAGCTCCTCAAGTGAAATCGAATGTCAAAACAACGCAAATTATTTTTTCCACTTGAGAGGAGTTGTCCACTAAGACGTTGTTCCATTAGGCGACACTGTTGCTCAAGCTTTCTAGCTGAAAGTTTTAAAAAGCTTGCGTAACAGTTTTCGGCGAAAGACTCTGATTATTGGGCAACAGGTATTTGTTTTTTCTACCTTGACAATGCTCCTGCTCATTCAACACTCCCAGTACGCCAATTGTTGACAAAAAATTGTTTGACCCCTTGTTCACCCGATCTGGCCACTCGCGACTTTTTCTTATTCCCTCGAATGAAAAAAATCCGCAAAGGAAAGCGTTTTACGGACATTGATGAAACGACGGAGGCGCTGTCAGACATCAAAGAAGATGAATTTAAAGATGTTTTGATAAGTGAAATAAAAAGTGAATTAGCATAAATGGATGGTACTTCGAAGGGAATTAGAGATTTTTTGTATATAAAATGAATAAAAAAATTTTTTTAATGATCAGTCTATTTTCCTAGGGCCCCCCTTATATTATGGTTTTGCAAATTAAAACATCATCTTAAAGTTTTATTGTAATTTTCACATAACATTAATAATAAGGTAGTAATGTTTAAGTGCTTAACTCGTCTATAACACATGATCCAAGAATAAAAGCTTTTTCCAGTGGCACCTTTTCTCCTTTAGCGGCATTTATACATTTGGCAGTTAATTCGTCAGTCATATACGAAGTTGTATCCACTACTTTTTGGTGATTAACTTGATTGTCTGTATTAATGAATTCTAAATTACTGTATACACAAAGTAAGTACTTTTTAAAGTTGGGTTCGTTTGGTACCATTCCTTTAAGTATCATTTCATTTACATAGACAGGTTTAATTTTTGCTAATGCAGCGCAATCTTTATGATGTGGTTCTACAACGGTTTGCCAAATATTGAATAATTCTTGTGGAATCTGAAACATTTTTATTAGTTTGTGTTTAATAATTAGCAAGTAATTACAGTTTTGGTACAAACACCACAAAATAAAAGAGGAACCAGAAAGATGATTTTCATTGTATAATGAATGTGGTCAGTGGTTGGGCTACTTACTTATAGCGTTTTGATATAAGTGGATCATTTATGCTACAAAAATTAGAGAATATCTAAATCAAAGGTTATCGGTATTTATCATTTAGGTACATTGAATAAAGCTTTATCAAAATTACATAATTTTGTTTGCAGTGCAACAAGAATTAGTATGTATCATAAATTATCATATCCCATTAATTTATTTTAAGTATTGATTTAAATTCAAACATTCTTACGAAAGAAGCAAGAAATGTTTTCTAACTAAAACTGAAAGAAACGAATTAATATTTTTCCTTTGCTGTACCGTGCAAGCGTTAATGACGCGAGAGGACGCAGACCAAGCGCGGAATGGAAGCAAATGCACCTTTGGTGAACGATATGACATTCGATTTGATAATGTGGAAATCTCATTAAAGTAAACATACCATTAAATTCGTTTACAATAAAACGTAAACATCCAAACAAGTTTAACAAGTGAGAAAAAATCTCCGATTATATAGTTTCCAACACTTTTTCATTCTGTTTTCATACACCTCAAATCAAATATTTTGCAATTGAGTACGTAAGGTTGTTACATGCATTGTAAAGATTTTCAATGGGGAGAAGGGGGCAGGTCCGGACATGGGGCACCTCCGGACAATTCAAATTTACCGCCAATAAATAATACTAGAATTGCCAATCCCTGGCAATCACATTTGTGCACCGTTTAAAATAGTGAACAGCAGGTTATGTGCCGTAAAAGTGAAAATTAAAAACGTTATATGCCAAAGTGTTGAATACTGACTTTTGATATAAGGTTGACGTGTGTAGTAGTAAGGTCCTGCACTCGAAGTTTTGAAACTCAGGTAAGAATTAATAGTTTCACTAGAAAGAGGGCTGATTTTCATGTACCTAACCTCACAAAACTTTAACGGGTCCACGTGTATGTAGATGTTGTAGGAGTAAAACGCAATTATGTGCACCTGGGGCAGGTCCGGACAATTGATGTGGCAGGTTCGGAGACTGTCGAAACTGCAACTACACTTTCTGAAAGTATCCCATTGACTCTTGCAGTTTGTTGCTTCATTTGTTTATGACTTTGAGTAACACCTGATGACTATCGCTATAAATACTTCTTTTAGTTTGCAGGATGGTGCGAACATACAAAAAAACGTCCCATCCGACCAGAAATTCCGAGCAACGTCTTGAAAATGCAGTACGAAATGTTATCAGCAAGACTATGTCTTTAAGAGCTGCTGCTATTACATTTAATATACCAAAATCTACTCTGTTCGATAGTGTCGTCAAAGCTAAAAACAGTCGGAACGATAATGCCAGTGATTCAGGCAATGAGGGCGACGATGCAACAGAAGAGACCAGTATATCAAAATATGCCACACGGCAAGTTTTTTCGCAAAATGAAGAAGTTGAGTTGGAGTTGTATCTGAAACAGTCTTCAAAAATATGTTACGGTTTGACATATAAACTCTGCCGTGAGTTGGCTTTTGAATACGCTATTAAGTTGAATAAGAAATTTCCGAAAAATTGGGAGATTAACAAAAAGCAGGCATTGACTGGATGCAATCTTTCATGAAACGTCATCCAAGGCTTTCTAACCGCAAACCCGAAAACACCAGCATAGCAAGAGCTTCAGCTTTTAACAGAGTTAATGGAAGAATTCTTCAATAATTATACGGAAGTGCAGGCTAAATATAATTTTCACCTAACCGCATATGGAATATAGACGAAACGGTGTTACAACAGTTCTTCAAGCACCCAGGGTTATAGCAGAAAGAGGTTCCAAAGCAGTAGGACAGTGTGTATCTGCCGAACGGGATCTCTAGTCACAATGTGCGGAATAATTTCAGCTGCTGGTGGCTCAATTCCACCTCTTTACATCTTCCCTCGTATAAGAATGAAGGATCAGTTTTGTACGGCGCTGTTCCAGGAGCCGTTGGATTTGCTGAGAAATCTGGATGGATGTCTGCAAATATTTTTATAAAATTACTGGAGCATATAAAAAATCATACGAATTGCAACCCCTTGAATAAGATTCTGATTATGATGGATAATCACGAGACACACGCCTCTTTAAAAGCTATTTTATATGCAAGAGAGCACGGGATTGTATTGCTGTCTTTCCTCCGCATTGCACATATGATGCAACCCCTGGACAAAGCAGTGTTTGCTCCCTTTAAATCCAAGTGTAAGGCATCTTTTAACGATTTCATACTGTCAAACCTGGTAAACCGATTACCATTTATGATGTTGCTAAATTGACAGCTCTGCCATATCTGCAAACCTTCACCCTTGTAACATAATTAGTAGTTTCAAGAACACTGGGTTATGGCCTATTAACTAATTTATATACAGACGATGATTTCTGCGCCTCGTTCGCTCAGATCGTCCTGTCATTGAAAACGCGATGATTTTCTTCTACAAACATTATTGATACAAGCATTATTGTTACTTCCAATTTTGATAATGGAGTGCAAAGTTGACCTGAAAGTCACGGTGTAGAAGCAATGGTGAGAGATATTTTGAAACAAACTATAGATGAAGGTACTAAACCCAAGATTAAAATACTATCTATTTCAACTATTGTAAAACCATGCGATGTAAAGCCATTACCTAAAGCTTAGAAAACCAAGAGAAAGTCTACAGGAAAATTAAGAGTCTACACCAGCACACCTGAAAAGAACCAAATTGAAGAATTGGAAAGAATAAGACAGTCAAAGTTGAAAAAAACTAATACCAAGAGAAAATTGGTAGCAAAAATTACATCAAAGAAAACGCAAAATGGTGAACACACAGTAAGTTCAAAGAGAAAATACAAGAAGACTAAAGTGGTTCTAGATGATATCTCATCATCAGATTCTGACATAGACTTGCCGTTAAATGTCACAGTCGCTAAGTTTAAAAACAATTTGTCTGATTCTGATATCGACTTAGATTTTGAAGATGATAATGGCCAGATTAATGAACTTTTAGATGATGAAAACCTTAAAGGATGACTATGTGTTGGTGAAGTTTGTAAAAAAAACGAATCCTACACTATGTTGGAAAAGTAGTTGAAGTATTAGAAAATGAAGAATTTCAGGTAAAATTTTTAAAGAAGTGTACGCAAGGATTTATATTTCCACAGATTGAAGACATTTCCAGTATTGAAAGAAAGGATGTTGTGTCAAAGTTGCCCAAACCCTCGACAACACCAGGAACATCCAGAATGGCATCTTACCTTCAATTTAATACCAGTTTTTTTAGTTACGACATTCAGTAATGTTATAAATTCTTTTTGTATTATTTCTTAATAAAATTTGTTAAAGAAAGCAGTTCTTAAAAATTAAACTTGTCCGAAACTGCCCGGTCATGTCCGAAAGTCCAGGGGCAGTTCGGACAATTTCATAATTTACAAAAAAATTTTTTTCTGAAAAATGATTTAGTACTTTTATTTAGATTTGACAGGAAAACATTAAGTAAACATAACTATATTTACTAAAATTTTTGCAAATCTTTATGTCCAAAATTAATGGATATACAGCCGTTTGAAAATAGCTGTCCGAACATACCCCCTTCTCCCCTACTGTAACAATTACTGTCTGTTAGTAGTAACAAATTTTTTTTTCTTTATAAGATTTGTTATGATTTCTAACTGTTATCATTGGCCTATTTTGGCGTTTTGGCTTGTGATCTTCAAGGCGGTTTAATAATATGTATTTTATTAAGATCTAGTCAATCTTCTCCAAAATGAAAAAAAAAATATGTTTCGTATTTGGCATTCAAATACGTTTAACTAATAGTTAGAGCAGGCTTATCCTCGCGTTTTTATATTTTATAAGTTTATCTTATTAAGTTGTTAATTTTTTAATCCGTTATCATTCACTGAGGGCGATAGCTATAATTATTAACAAAACGTTATGTTTGCATTAAACAAATTTAAAAGACATTTTCAAACCGAAAAGGTAGGTTCCTTAATTTGAAGGATTCATAAAACATTGAATCAATAAATAAGGCACGGGTGTTGATCCTAGGCTGCTATATTCAGCTCATTTGTTCAAGATATAAACCACGATTACACAGTCAAATGGTTTTTGAGATCTGCAGGCGTAAATAGCACTTGGCGGTACACCTGGAAACAACATCATGTTGATGAATAAGAAAGAAGAAAGAATCTCAAATATCTCCAGCTTTTGACCAATATATTGTAAGGCATTCATGGAAATTCCTAAAAGGAAAGCTGTGAACTCCGTTCTTTGTTCGTAGAGTCACATCCTTTGCTTATTACTTCATGATGTGGGACGTGGTAATTAATGGAGTTATCAGCTACAATATTAGACATCAATTTTACCGACTATCACAAAAATGTATGCGGAGATGCCAAACATTTGAGGTAACTTAATTGTTTCTGTTCTTTTGAAATTTGCAGACTATATTAAAAACTTTTTCAAGCAAAATCTTATTAGAAAATCTTTTTGAGACCGGACATGGGTTCTACTTAATATATATACTGTATTCGGTATCGTATTGAATGAGAATTATGTACAGTAAAAATGAAAAACGGTACAGAGTGGTTCCTAAGTTATCGAGAATTAAAGTAATTGAGCAGGATTGATAAATTAACCTGTGCCTTTGATATATATATATATATATATATATATATATATATATATATATATATATATATATATATATATACAGTGAGCGGCTAAATTATGGAATAAATTCAATAATTCTTAAATCGGCAACTTCAGAGAAAAATCCCGATACCCGTCGATTTTTATTTTTAGACGCGCGGTTGTTCAGGTTATTAATTTATTTTTGAGGTTACCTATATAAGCGCGATGACGTCATTGATGATTTTCTTTAATGAAAAGGGGAGGTGTTGCAATGGAACTTTTGAGAGATCTTTTAATTATCTAATCAGTCGCAGCAATAGTTTTGAGTATTTGCGTTACGTATACAGGGTGATTCAAGATTATTGTTGTTCTATAAAAATACAAGCCACTAAAAAAGACAACTATTCCAAATTTGGTATGTAGGCATAATAGGTCATGATCTATCTTTAGAACTATTTTCAAAAGTGCAACGTTGCCACTTCTACCAGAAACCCAAGGCAACTTTGAAAATTCGAATTGAATACCCTGTATGTTATTGCATTTTCGGATTCTACATCAATTTATAGGCAACTTTTGTTAATATTTCCCTATACCCGTCTCTAAGCGTTACATAAATGACCTCTAAAATAAAATAATATTTTGACCAACTGCACACTTAAAAATAAAAATCGACTGGTTTCCGAATTTTTTTCTGATTTTATTTGGTTTGAAAGTTCTGTCATAATAATCTTTGGAAAAAAAACTGATTCACTTCATACGTCGAGCAGTTTAGTATCAAAAATACAGAAATAATTCAGTTTAAAACTGACAACAAAAAGAAAGTAGCAAAAAGAATAGATTTTTTAGATATCGAGTTGGCACGAGTCACATTTAAGACACTTACTACTTACTTCAGTACGTAATGGTATTACATTGTAGGTATTTGTACTAAGTGAAAAACTGATAATTAATTAATAATAATGGCACCATTAAGTGAAACACAACGAATTTAAGTATTAATTATGATTGGATGTGGAGATAAAACCAGGACACAACTACAAGTATGTAACTTGTTTAATACAAAATATCCTGATACACCTATCGGATAATCAACAGTTAGTAAAATTGAGAGAAAATTTAGAGAAACTGGTCACGTTAAACACATTGCAAATTCTGGTCGTCCAAAAATGAACGAAAATGTAAAACTTGATGTGTTGTTAAGTTTGGTGGAAAATCTTCATAGTATTTCCAGAGCAATTGCAGCTGATGAAGGCATTTCACAAAGGTGGGTGTTACGTGTACTTAAAAAGGATATAAAGATATAAAATCCAGAATGTGCAGGAACTCAATGAAGATGATCCGAATCGCCGAATGCAGTTTTGTGAAGTCATGCAAGACTTATGTAACCGCAACCCAGGATTCCTTCGTCAAATTCTTTTTTCGGTTAAAGCTACATTTTCCTTAAATGGTACAGTGAATTGACAAAGCTGTAGATATTGGAGTAAAGAGAATCTTCACTGGATGAATGAGTTACACACTCAGTATCCTCAAAAAGTGAATGTTTGGGCGGGGATAGTAGAGAACAAAATCATTGGTCCTTTTTCTTCGATGAAACTCTTACAGGGTAACGATATCTGGACTTCTTACAATATGAACTTGTACCTGCCATTGTAGTAATTTCCCCAAATGAAAATGATCGTGATTTACCAAATGATAATATATGGTTTCAGCAAGATGGTGCACCTCCTCACTACACACGTCCTGTTCTCGATTTTTTAAACATAACTTTTCCTGGTAGATGGATTGGTAGACGAGGATCTATAGAGTGGCCCCCAAGATCTCCAGATCTTACACCTCTTGATTTTTTTCTATGGGGCTATTTAAAATCTAAAGTATACGTCGAGAAACCACTAAATCTGGAAGATTTGAAAAATAGAATTAGATTAGAAATGCGTAATATTAGTCCACAAATGATCCACAATGTTCAAGAAGCTTGTCGTCATCGGTTCAATTACTACCAAGAAGTAGGAGGGTGGCAATTTGAACATTTAAATTGAGTTACAAACCATTCTACAATGTTAAACAATTTTTTCTCTGTTTTGTGTTAATAGTAGATACTTACTTACCTGTGTGAATTAACCGTAGATTGCCAACGTTAAAAATATATATGATTTTGCCAACAATACGTAAATTTTACGTGTATTACAAACATATGCAAAAATTGGTTTATATCATTTGATTTGAATTGAAAATAAGAGTAATAATTACATTATCTAGCTTTCGGAACTTTATTTAAAAATAACAAATATTTCCTAAAACAAATATTTCCTAAACTTAAAATAAACGAAATAACCAAAAAAATACACATAAAAAGACTACTTAGACTTAGATTCAGCGCATTCATTACAAATTTTTATTTTGTGCTCTGCACAAAGAGGTCTTGGACAATTTTGACAATATGTTGTTGTTGTCATTCTTCTTTTTGACGTAAGGGCACTGGCTACAATACGTTCGCTTTCCTTTAGAGTTTCCCTTTAGTCTTATTTTCTTCTTGAGAACTTTCACTCAAAGTACTTGAAATAGTTGTTTTCAATTTTCTAGGCAATGTAGGAATTTGCAGTCTTGTTGATAGCCATGGTTTTGTTAGTTGCTCGTGAAGCTTTATCATGTAATTCGACCTGGATCCCGATTTCTTTCCAGCAGATGCCATATTATGATTGTAAATGATATATGAATTTATACCGGCAATATTCAACATATTAGAGAAAACACAGAGAGGCCAACGTCTTGTCTTTCTGTTGCAGCACATATTGGAAGTCATTTGACCTAAAGCATCTACTGCTCCTTTAGTAGCATTGTATACATGTATTATTTCTGGTTTTGACGTGGCAGCGTTCAATACATTTGTATTATGCATTGATGACAATAACAGGACGTTTTTGTTTGCCTTTGGTTTGTAGGAAACCAGAGTAGTGTTTTCAGTAAAAACGGCCACCGATGTTCCGTTGGGTCTCGAATTTATGTTTAGCAGCTCTTGAGGTATCTGTCTCTTATTTTTTCTAAACGTACCGACGACTGTTAGTTTGTATGGAGATTCAAGAAGTTTGTCGACTAGTGGAACATTGGTGAACCAGTTATCCATTGTAATATTTCTGTGACTACCCCAAACTGGTCTACTAAGTAGTTCTACAAAGTAATCTGCCAAGGGAGCTTCATTCCTATTAGTGGATTTTCCTAGGTAAGGACTTGCGTTAAGGAGATATTTTGTTGCAACATCACACATCATAAGGATTTTTATGCCATATTTGTTGGGTTTATTTGGCATATACATTCTGAACGGACATCTACCTCGAAAACCTATCAATTGTTCGTCAATGCATAAATATGCGCTGGGCTTATAGTGTTTGGTACAGTTATTTACAAGTTTATCCCAAATATCGGAAATCGGAGCAAAAGTGGATGTACATCTTCGTTCTGCCCTTGTAGCTGCATCATCAAATCTCAGCGCATTTATTAAAAGGTTGAATCTTATTCTACTCATGGTGGCACGGTAATTGGAACCAGATAATGAATCGTCAAAAAGCATTTCAGCCGTAAGGTGGTTGTCTTTGAGTGCCAAAGCTAAAATTAATATACCTAGTAGAGCCTTTAGTTCGTTCATTGACGTTGGCGAGGTGGAGGCGTTTTTGACTTTGTATTTTTCCCGCAATTCAAATATTTTTTCATTAGTGTGAATCAATACGTCGGTAAGTATATCGTCGCTAAGGAATAAACTGAATGCGCTGATAGGTTCGATGGCATCTTTGGCTTCACCTGTTGGACCGGGTCTGATATACACAACATTTTTCCTTGGGGTATTTTGGTTTTCGGTATTTCTTGGAGCCAAGCCGTACCACTTGTAACCATCTTTACCCAAAAAAATAATTGGCATTGCCTCTGCTGGGTCTGGAGTTGGGTCTGGGATGTTCTGAGAAGTAATAGGTGATAGCGCTTGCAAGTCCATATTGCTGGATGTTGATGCTTCTTCATGGGTTCTAGCTTTTTTCGACTGTGAAGATTTAGAAGTGCTTGGTCTCTCTTTATTGCAACCCCACACTTCTTGTAAATCTTTCTCGTAATGATCTTCGTCGATCGGGTCTGGAACATAATTTTTGTTTCTAATACTGTCGTCGCTGTCATAGTCCCAGTCTGCTTCAATTTGATGGTCGTCATCTTCGAGGTCGCTTATATCACTGAAGTCACTTGCCTGGAGAATTTTTTCTAAATCTTTATCAGATAGGTACTTTTTGGAGCTCATTTTGAGCTGAAATAAACAAAAAAATCTAAAACCTAAAACATAATATGAGTAATGATACTCTTTATTCGATCACGCACAAACCGCAACAGCAAAATTCAAGTCGCGTCGGCGTTTGAGGGTTGAGGTAGTGGGGGAAGCACTGCTAGAGCGGCGGAACGCCGATTCCATAAACAATCGAATTATTTCATATTTAATAAAACGTCTACGTAAATTTTACGTAGGTTGGCAATCTAGGGTTAATTTAATTTTACATTTTCGTTTATTTGTGTTTACAACGTGTTTAACGTAACCAGTTTCACTTTTTTTTTTCAATTTTACTAACTGTCGATTGTCTGATAGGTTTGTTAGGATATTTTGTATTAGATAAGTTACATATTTGTAGTTGCGTTCCGGTTCTATCTCCACATCCAATCATAATTGACATTTCTTTTCGCTATCATTTTTAATGTGCTTGCTGTATTCTTGATACTAAACTGCTCGACATATGAAGAGAATCAGTTTTTTTCCAAAGATTACTATGACAGAACTTTCAAACCAAATAAAATCAGAAAAAAATTCCAAAACCAGTCGATTTTTATTTTTAAGTGTGCGGTTGGTCAGATTATTATTTTATTTTAGAGGTCATTTATGTAACGCTTAGAGACGGGTATAGGGAAATATTAACAAAAGTTGCTTAGAATTTTATGCAGAATCCGAAAGTGCATTAACATACAGGGTATTCAATTTGAATTTTCAAAGTTGCCTTGGGTTTCTGGTAGAAGTGGCAACGTTGCACTTTTGAAAATAGTTTTAAAAGATAGATCATGACCTATTATGTCTACATACCAAATTTGGAATAGTTGTCTTTTTAGTTCGCTTGTATTTTTATAGAACTACAATAACCTTGAATACGTAACGCAAATACTCAAAACTATTGCTACGACTGATTAGATAATTAAAAGATTTCTCAATAGTTCCATTGCAACACCTCCCCTTTCTATTAAAGAAAATCATCAATGACATCATCACGCTTACATAGGTAACCTCAAAAATAGATTAATAACCTGAACAACCGCGCGTCTAAAAATAAAAATCGACGGGTATCGCGATTTTTCTCTGAAGTTGCCAATTTAAGAATTATTGAATTTATTCCATAATTTAGCGCTCACTGTATATCTATATATATATATATATATATATATATATATATATATATATATATATATATATATATATATATATATATATATATATATATATATATATATATATATATATTTTGATTGAGCCTTCCACGGATTATTAGCTAAAGTAAATAGGAACGGCCATATTTTCAGATCGGATTATAGTACAGCTTTGGAAAAAAAATTTATAACAAAAGTGACCTCTAGAAATACGTGGAAGATATTTATACAATTGTAGGTCTACCACTAGAGGGCGTAATTGAATACCAAAATTTTAAAAAGCCAAATTTTACAAAATTTGCCAAATTAAAGGGCATTATAAAAACTCGTGCTTTTTATTAAACATGTTTTCATCTATCTTTTCAAATAAGAGGTGAGAGAGAGTGGGAATCTAGTTATGAAAAAACGCCTGTAAGTCCGGTTCTGCTTAATCGATCTTCGCCAACTTAGTCTTCTTGAAAAGAGCTCTTTTCCACCAATGTACGAGTACGTGTTATATACTCAACGCAACTTAATAAGTAACGTGTAGATTATAGGGCGGCATTTATTTTTTTTTTAGAAATCTTGTTCTCTTTGGAAAATATTAAATGGAAGCATGCAGTTTTTATAATGGATTATGAAAGTGGACTAACTTAGCAACAAAATGGCGAAAACCGCATGTCGATACCTTTTTTCAGGAGAACATATTGCAGTGATCGCATCAGCGAACGTAGTATAAGAATAAACCAGTATGTATTTAGTAGGTTAGTATAAGAATAAACCAGTATGTATTTAGTAAGTTAGTATAAGTACAGTTTTTGGTGGTAAAAAAAAAGAAAGAAGAAGAGAGGGGAAGGACGCGGTGGTACGCGATGATGATGGTGGAAGATAAAAAAAAACAATTAAAAAGTGGAAGATAAAATAAAAGTGAAAGGAAAAGTAGGATTGGGGATCAAACTGGTGATCCAAGTAACCAAGAATTGGATCAGTAAAATTTGAATTTAAAAGTGAGGTGAATCATACAAGAAATAGTAGCCTATTCTACTAGTACGAAGAAGATACGCACATGTAGAAATTGTTAAATTGGTAATGCATGGTGTGAACGAAATCATCAGGAGAGGCATCACAAATCTCCTAGTAATAAATTGGTATGTGTAAATAAACAAAATAAGGAAGTTATTTAAGACAAAAGTTATGATGAATAAATTGCAACCACCGCCGTAATAAATGATTAGAATAGACGTATGGAAAGATAAAGGTATGACGTATCGACAGTTTGTAGTAAAATATAGTGTATTTGTTTATATGACTAATATTTAGATTAAGATTCAATGGTTTAAAAGAAAATTTGTCATTTTTTTTATTACAAAGGTATTTAGTGGTATATTTTTGTGGTTCTGTGACAAGGTTTAATAAAATGGCTATGAACGAATAGAATTTTTATAAATTAAACAAAGAGATCACCGCATATTTAATGGCGCCCAACGTGGGGCTATTTCCGGCTTTGTTTATAGTAATTGGTAACGTTAACTTGAAAAATTTTAAATATTTTGAACGTAAATGCTATGATTGAAGTAAATCAACAAGGTAAGCTTAATAAATGATAAATCAAATTTTGCAAGTATTTAAATGCAAGTATTCAATTGAAATGTACCTTTGTTTATCGAAACGTATTAAAGTACGTTGTAAAAGCAATAA
>JARFJB010001226.1:0-5000 GCA_036346205.1 Vesta saturnalis
ATCTCTTTCTCTCTCTATCTCACACGTCATTTTTCTTGTTTCCACAGTATTCGATTTCTAATTTTGACCTTGAAGAGCTTGGTTCAATTTAGCTAATATATAAATCATTTACTTTTTTTTTCTGTAGTGTCATCTCTTTATTATTATTATATACTGTAGCAAATCGGAGGTTTATCGAACAGGTACCCGTTTACCTTCAACAGATAGTATAACTTTGTATCAGGTAAATGCAATTCAAAACGCGGAGTTTATTGATTTGAGCATTCACTAAACCACTACCTGCTTTCTACTTAGGTAGATAAAGCAGGGTGTTTTTTTATATCTAAATTTGAGATCATACAAAAACAAATCATAGTTATTAATATATATTTATTTAGTAAATGCTATACATTAGATAATCAGGACGCGAATACAATATCTCAATTAGGCATACAGTGTTATGTGAATTAATATTATACTTAGCATTTATAACATCTTCAATGCCCTTATAAATATCATCATCGTCATCACTACCATAGAATTCCTGTCCACGAAAACAACGGTAGTCAACAACTTGTATGAACTTTTCATAAAAGCACGTCAGATTGTAAGATTCAAGATATTCCAATCTATAGCTTATTATATCATTTAAATTGAATGGTCCTTCTACATTATGAGCATTGAATGTGCAAGAGCAGCAGTGGTAGGTTTATATCATAACAGCTTTCAACATTCTGTCCTATCAAAAGTTATTGTTAATCTTATTAAATACATAAATGTTTACCTCAGTGTTTGAACCTACGACCTGTACTTTCAAGTACCGCGCTAACCAACTGCGCCATCAGGTTCAAACAATCGATGCAAATTTTGTCGTTATGAAGCCGGCTGCGGCTTCGTATACCATCGTATATCATCAAAATATGATTGTACATGTCACAAAACGCGTAAATACGAATTTTGTAGTCTCCATAATATACCGTTTATACATGCAGTATATCAGATTGGTTCTTGTGATCACGCTGCAGGTCGCTTTTATATAAGCTTGTCTGAATATACTAACATAACCTTTGTAGCCAAGTATAGTCAGCTATGTTCAGGCTCTTTAAGGACTACTTCGTATATTTCATTAATGTGAGATACAATAAGTGCTTGTATCTAATATATTATTGGTTAACTACTTTTGATTTATTTGTGGTTTCAGAAAAATGATGGATTAACGGGATTAAATTCAATATGTTGAAAGGTGTACTAGATAAATATATTAAATAGGTTCTTTGCAGAAACATTAAAATTTATTTTTTTTACCAAACATTACTTTATTCTATATATGTTATAAACATATGCTTTCACTACAATCCAAGTTCTTCCTTCAAAAATTGGGTGATGTTGGCGAATAAATTTTTCCACTACTCCTTTCTTCGGCGAAATTTTATTTTTGATGTGATGACCAAAATATTGTAATATAATAATAATAATAATAATAATAATAATAATGCCTTTTATTAGTTGGAATTCCTGTCCACGAAAACAACGGCAGTCAACAACTTGTATGAACTTTTCATATACTTTATTCATTCCACTCTATAGCTTATTATATCATTTAAATTGAATGGTCCTTCTACATTATGAGCATTGAATGTGAAAGAGCAGCAGTTGTAGTTTTCTATCATAACAGTTTTCAACATTCTGTCCTATCAAATCAAATATTAGCTTTGTTTGTTTTTCTGTCCATCTTTCTCTGGTAATTTTTTGTTGTTTATTCTTGTTTCCTGAGTTTTCTGAATAACTAGAAGCTGAAAGTTAAAAAACTCAGTTCAAAATGTGCACTAAATACAAAAACGCATAAATGTACCTGATGTTTTCCTCTTATTTCCGATTTCGGAATCGGAAAACATAGTTTATCAACATTAGCGTCTTTTATTGTATGAGATATTTTTCGTTGTTTGGAACCGCAAGTAATATCTAAATAAAGCAGCAAAATTATATTGTTTTAACGGGTATATATGTAATATACCTGTACGACTTATCGTTCCTCATCCACTGGTTGTCTGTTCTGATTTGTCTTGCATCGCTCTTTCAACTCGTTCGAGTTCTAAATCAGATATTGACGCACGATCAGACGTACCTACAGTTTAAAAAATCATACATAATTGAGAATTTACAAAAACACGAATGATTGAAACCTAATGAATTTGGAACTATTTCTTTGTTTGAGTCTTAGTCTTTGTCGACGTCAGATCCTTCTGACTCATCTTCTGACAACTCGATTTCCTCTAAGGTTTTTCCTTTATACTTGGGCTTTTCCTTTGTTGATTGCCAGGTGGAGTTTTGACACCTTAGCAGTTTGGTATAATCCTTGAGGTAATCTAAAATACATGTACTTAAGTTCTGAAACAAAAATATGACTGTCGATAGAATTCATGTTTAAATGCATATTGATATTCTTCATATACCTATAATAAGAATCGTAAGTTTCCTTGGTGTGACCCATAAAAGTTGCAAACTGTTCCATTTCCACGTCTGTGACGTTCAATACTTGAGGAACGCACGCTATTTGCTTCCGAAGTCGAGTAGATGTAAATAGATCCTTATTTTTGATTTTTGATTGTGTAACCAATTTCTTGAGTGTTTGATAACCGTTTATCTATCTGTTTGGGCTTTTTGGATTGGTAAAGAGGTATTCGTTTGTTTGCGGAACGCAATCCTTACGGACACTTATCATTACTTCGATCAATTTTTGGACTGTTTTTGGAAATAGTATAGGCACCGGTTTACTTCCTTTCCCCCAGTTACTACTCGTTTAAAATTTTTAGAAGTATTCATTCACTTTCTGTTATGGCATAAAACTCCTGTTGGTTGTGTGTTTCTGTTTTGCAGTAGGTTTCTAGTTTGAGGTACTGAACTTCACCAATACGTTTTCTATTTAACAAAATTACAATAGCCAAGACATTTTCTGATAATCGTCTGCATTCCTTGACCAAGTTATGTTTTTGTGATATGTTCACACTGGCTTCTCTCGCTTCTTTTATCACATACTTTTGAAACTTTACTATGACGCTTGTTAAAGGCAATAACTTTGGTTTCTCCCATTTCTTTTCATTCATGTCTTTCAGTGGTTCGTGATTAAATTTCTCAAACGTTTAATATCTTTAAGATTATCTTCTGGGTCGTCACAAGGAAAAAATCTACTTTTTTTTATAATCATCTTCGCCGCGATGTCGCATACTTGTTTTAATGTTGTACCCATATGTGTAGCTAAGCTGCCACTGAAAAATGTACGGGATGTGATAATTTTTGTCGCCGATACTATATTATCAAGTAATTCAGGTTTTAATACTTCGAAAAGGGTGTTTATTCGCTTCATTTGGCGTAGAGTTATTAAAAGTCTGCTTAATTCCCTCATTTTATTTGAAATCGTATTCCTAATTTGAACTCGTTCATATTTCTGCAATAAACTTTCACCATAGCTGCATATTAGTACATCTAGTTCATGGCCACTTGAGATATTTAATCAGTTCTCATAACTATAAATACTTCTTGTTTTAACCGTAACGAAACGTAAAATTCTTTGTTTGCTGAACATATGACAAATATTTGTGATTCTGTCAGATGATTTTCACGTCGACCCGGTGTTTTACCTGTTGTACGCAATTCACAGCGATTTCGATGCCTCTTCAGATAGATTTTTTTTAAAAATCCAAAACAAAATTGGCAGGCTATATAATCATCCTGCGTTAACGTGTCTAATTCTTTTGATCTCTTAACTGGTCGAAGTTGGTTTATCTGCTCGGAGATCGCAAAATTCCCTTGTCTATGAATAAGTTTAATGATTTTCTGTCTCTTAGGATCGTTCGGTTTTAGAGACAATAATTCCTTTACTGCACCTTCTTCTTTATGGTTTCTTATTAAATGTCGAGAGAAATGTGTAAGCAATGTGAACAATATGAACAAGAATACTTTTTTGTCCAAGTTCTACAACCAACAGTTCGCTGTATACTTCCACGCGATTCCTGCAATCAAGCACATATTTTTTCAACCCTTTTTACTTTACAGTTTTGACTTACTTGAATAAGTTGCCCAAATCGTAGTCCCGTCTACATTCTGTGGTTGATTCACAATCGTAGAAATTTCAGAGATTACTAGTTCCCCAACACCTTGAGATTCTTCATACTCCGTAGAGGTTTCTGTACTTTCTGAAATCACTTCTTCACTGGATAGGACATGATTTTCCACGGGAGAACTATTGAAAATACTTGATAAAGCAGATAGTGGTTGCAGTTCTTTGCAATCAAAATGTTTAAATCTATTCCGGAATAATTAAACGTATAATCTGGCTTAGTTCTGTTTTCATTATTAGGAACAACGACCTAAGCAGTACAAAAAAAATGTGTATTTATATTTACGTAAAAGGTAATGGAGAAACGAGTTAAGTTAGTTGTGTACCAAATCCAAAAATTTAAAAGCAAACTGACCAGTTTGCTTTTACACTGACTAGTGTTGTTAACAGAGAAAATGAAAGCAAAATGTGATCTAATTTTGGTAGAATTGGACAACTTTTTTAGAGTGGTTGAAGAAAGATAGTCAAAGCACTCGTGCGTATTGCTTTACTGTTCAGCCAAAAAGTAATTTTTTAATTGCGGATATTGAAATACTGTTAATTTGGAAGCTTTAGTAAATGTCAAACTTATAGAAAACAACATTTTTTCTGTATTAATAGTATCAATGTTTAATCATAATAATATATCACATACATATCATTAATATGAAAAGTAAAGTTACTACTATTAGTATTATTACTGTTATTACCCGCTGCCTTGACAATCTCGATACCTATTGCCTAACTTTGGAAACATAAAAAAAACCTTTCCCTACAGTATAGATATAAATAGTTCCATACACAAATGAATATTGCCTAATTGTTACTTTTTTTGATTGAGTAGTAACGAACATAAGTTTAGAAATATTGTTCTTTATTCTATTAAATGATATCAGAAATGTCAATTTTATTGAACGATTTTCCG